>JABSTQ010011223.1:0-294808 GCA_013358835.2 Ixodes persulcatus
TCCGAAAACCGCACGCTGGCTGCTACCAACACGGCGACGGCTGCTCAAACCCCTCGATGTCTCAACCATCCGCGACGACATCCACAGCCACCACGATGACTAAAAACAGCAATCGCAACCAACCCCTACCACTCCTGGTTGGACGATTCGCAGTCGCCAAAGAGACCAAAAGGTTTTGCTGGTCTTCGTGACGAAGGTGTTGAGGACGCTCGACAGTTACGACCGCGTGAGCGTCTACAATAGATGGGACAATCCCACTAAACTCGCTAACGTGGTCTTCTACCTACTGATGTTGCCAAAACGTGGTTTCTGAACCACGAAAAAAAAAAATTCCAGACTGGGACGCTTTTACCACGAAGCTAAAGGACATATTCGGCACTCCAACTAGCCGCAAAGAGAACGCGAAAAAAGAAAATCGAGACTCGACGACAAGGAGAAGAGACGTACACCTCCTACATTGAAGACGTTCCGCGCTCTGCCGTCGCGTCAAACTGCGAAATGCAAGAGAGTGAGCGCGTACGTAACCTCCTGAAGGGAATCGCGGAGCCGGCCTTCAATGTTTTTCTGGTCCGAAAGCCCGAATCGATAGCTGACATCACATCTGTCTGCCAACACCTCGATGAAATGCGGACCATCAGAGTCTCTTGCCAAGCTCAGAATCTCGGAGAACCAAAAGCGACAAATTCTGAACTCCGCACCCTCATAAGAGACATCGTTCGAGAAGAGCTCCGGCAGATGTTCAACGAAACACACCGCGGCGCTGAACCGGCAGCAAGTTCTCCCGACTTGCGGTCTCTTGTCCGAGACGAGTTAGCAGCTCTACCTCCTGCAACTCTTCCTCTCCCCACGCCCGCACCACAAACCTACGCCGAGATTGCCGCTAGGGTGCCTTCCCCTCAAGTGGCTTCGCTACAACTCCACACCCCACCTTCCTTGGCTGCATTTACTCCAGCTCCCCTCACCCCGACGTACCAATCTTGGAGACCACCCAACCACCCAGTATGTTATTACTGCAGCTTTAGGGGTCACATTGCCCGCTACTGCAGGAAACGCAGAGATGACGACAGGTACGACAACTCTTATAATCCTCACTTTCGCCGAGACCAAGGGACCTACAATGTAGGTCGAAACAACTCCGGCCGCCAAGGAAGTACTTCCCCTCACAGGTCGAGATTTGAAAACCAAGCATATCCTAGGCGTCGTTCCCCCTCCCCACTTCCACGCTCTGGGTCTTCGATGATTCCATCTACCCAAACCTACCCTAAATACACAGCGGAAAACTAAAAAACGCAGTTCTTGGGGGGAGAACTGCGAACCAACAGAACCTGACAACTCCTCCAATCCCATCCAATTTGATTGACGTGTGGTCACGTACGCACGCACCGACCCAGCGGCTCCCGAGAGAACTTTTCTCCGCTCGATCGAGCGGCCCCGGAGAGCGTCAGATTACCTTACCCGGCTCAAGTGCTGCGTCGTCGACGGATGTTGCCGCACGCTTACATAAGTGCGCGCAACATCCATTGCACCACATTAGATAACATCTTGGCAATCACACCATTGCACTGCCAATACTGCTGTCTCATCCGGCTGACGTATTGCTTCGCGATTGCACCAGTTCACGCCATCGCGAGGTAACCCTCAGCACGAGGGTTTAAAAAGGAGTCGGGACACAGGACTGGACGGAGACGAGGGAGACGAGACGGAGTGAGCAGCGAGACGTCATGGAGGAGACGAGACGGAGACAAGACGACTTGGGACCAGCGGCCTGAACAGACGCCGATACTGCGTCTTCATCGTTAATTTAAATTCGGCCATATCTTAATTCAATAAAAAGTTGGCGTTCTCACCAACCGTTTCAGACCATTTTAACTTCCGAGTCAAGTCTAGAACGACCCGAGACGCTACAGTGGGTACCGCTCGACGCAAATGCGAAGCTCCGCGAGCGCTTCGCAACGACGGTCTCTGCCACAGCCAGTGTCCCCACCACTCTAGCCACTATCTTGTCCGCGGGGCGCGTCACTCATTTCCGCCCCAAGTTTCGGCACGACGGCCCGCGACTCCATTATCGCACCCACCGCCTTCGTCACCATCATCGCCGGTGAGCCACATCTTTTTTTCACCACACAAGAGAAAGAAAGAAATCTACCCGCATCCCACTCGCTGCCACGCCCTCAACGATGCACCCCTCTGCACCAAAGCGTCTAACTCACCACGGACAGCTCTACTTGAGCACGTCCACGCGGACAACTCACTGCGTGCAACCCAACGTGGCCACACCACGCAACTCACTGCGTGCCACTCAACCATCAAGCAAATCGCCGCGTGCAACCCAACGCAACTTAATTCGTGCAACCCAACGCGGAAACACCACGTAACTCGCCGCGTGCCACACAACCAAGCAAACCACCGTGTGCAACCTAACGCGACTGAATGCGTGCAACCCAACGCGGCAATACCACGCAACTCACCGCGTGCCACTCTCTGCAGTGCACTTAGCTCACTGCAGACACCCCAACACGAGTACGTCCCCACCGCCTCCTCACCGCAAGTCCAATCACCGCAAGCGCCTCACCGCCGGCCACCCACCGCAAAGTCCCACCGCCTGCTGCTCTACGCCAGTACCACGCGGCCGACTCAATGCGGGGCCTCGGCACGGGCACGCTACTGCAAGCGACTCTCTGCGGCCCTTCTGACGCTCCTGACTCATACGCAAAAATCACGCGCGTCCGACGGAGACTGCAACACGTGATGCACGGGCAACGCCCTCAACTTTCCACGACGGCCCACACAATGTTCTGTAGCACCGACCGACGCCACTCACGGTCGGCGCTCACGGAAAGAACTAAGTGATTGCCGCCTATCATCGAAATCTTTATCTTTCGCATCAACCCTTCTCGTCGTCCACCCCAAACCATCATCGCCCGAACGTCCAGCAAGCGGAGATCCTGACACGCTCCGGCCGCCACGTGCCACAGCGTCAGGGCATCGCATCTCCTCCTACACCTGCTACTACACGCCTCACTCGCGCGCCCGCGGCGAGTCGAAAGCCTAGGCTCGGATGACGGTGGTCTCTAAACGTTCGACTACTCTCTGGGGAGGGAGTACTGTGGTCACGTACGCACGCACCGACCCAGCGGCTCCCGAGAGAACTTTTCTCCGCTCGATCGAGCGGCCCCGGAGAGCGTCAGATTACCTTACCCGGCTCAAGTGCTGCGTCGTCGACGGATGTTGCCGCACGCTTACATAAGTGCGCGTAACATCCATTGCACCACATTAGATAACATCTTGGCAATCACACCATAGCACTGCCAATACTGCTGTCTCATCTGGCTGACGTATTGCCTCGCGATTGCACCAGTTCACGCCATCGCGAGGTAACCCTCAGCACGAGGGTTTAAAAAGGAGTCGGGACACAGGACTGGACGGAGCCGAGGGAGACGAGACGGAGTGAGCAGCGAGACGTCATGGAGGAGACGAGACGGAGACAAGACGACTTGGGACCAGCGGCCTGAACAGACGCCGATACTGCGTCTTCATCGTTAATTTAAATCCGGCCATATCTTAATTCAATAAAAAGTTGGCGTTCTCACCAACCGTTTCAGACCATTTTAACTTCCGAGTCAAGTCTAGAACGACCCGAGACGCTACAGACGTATGTGTAGAAGGTTTAAATGTTCTTGCTCTAGTTGATACCGGCGCCGCAATTTCAGTTATAAGCGAAGATGTCTGCAAAACCTTAAGAAAAGTCCGAACTCCCTTTCACGGTACTTGTTTACGAGGAGCGGGAACCAATTTTATATAACTTTCCGCACTGTGCACGGCGAGGGTTGTAATACAAGATACCTGCCATCACATAGAGTTCGTTGTTTTACCGAATTGTACACACTCACTTATCCTTGGCTGGGACTTCCTCTCGTTTAACTCGGCAGTAACTGACTGTAGTCATCCGGAATTATTTTTGACCACCCTTGACGTCTGCGATACAGTTACTGATCACAGTGCGAAAATATCAGTTGAAACCGACTCGGTTATTTCTCCATTCACAACCCACGTATTACCACTCGTATCGACAACCGCTTGCACAACTGATGTCGTCGTAGAACCATCGTACACATTTCTCGCGAGAGGCATAGTTGTACCGCACGCACTTATCCGTTTCATCGATGGAAAAGCTCTCATAGCTGTCTCTAATGTTAGTACTGAGTCCGTTCTCATTCCACATGGTACAGTTGTCGTGACTGCGACACCACACTCAAGCTTTTCCCTGTGTTCTATATCCGCCCCGGAAACCAAATCTTCGCTTACCCAGAATTGTAAAACCTTGTCTCTACATACAACAATTAGCCAAGATCTTGACGAATAAAAAAAACGCCGACTTCTATTTTTGCTAAAGCAGAACAGAAAAATATTCGACATCGCATCATCTGCCCTTGGTCAAACCGACACGACAGAGCATCGGATCCACATTGAAGATTCTGCTATTGTTCATCGTCGTCCGTACAGGGTTTCCCCATCAGAGCGTTCTATAATCGAGGACCATGTCACTGATATGCTAAAAAAGGGTGTAATTCGTCCTTCACGCAGTTCATTCTCGTCACCGGTAGTACTGGTCAAAAAGAAGGATGGAGGCATTCGCTTTTGTATCGATTACCGCGAACTGAACAAAATCACTCGTAAAGACCTTTACCCTATGCCACGAATTTACGACGCACTGGACTCCTTGCAGGGAGCTGAATAGTTTTTCATCTCTTGATTTACGGTCCGGTTATTGGGTGATCCCGGTTAACGAAGAGGACAAAGAAAAAACTGCGTTCGTCACACCGGATGGCTTATATGAGTTCAACGTCATGCCCTTCGGACTCTGCAACGCGCCAGCGACTTTCGAACGTTCGAGGCTTAAAATGGAAAACATGCCTATGTTACATAGATGACATTATAATCTTTTCTTCCAACTTTGAGGAACACCTTGAACGGCTTTCCCAGGTCCTGGCCTGTTTGTCTGCCGCCAACCTCCAGCTTAATACTAAGAAATGCACGTTTGCGGCAAAAACAATTAAGATCTTAGGCCATGTCATCAGCAAACACGGTATCAGACCTGACCCCGACAAACTAAAAGCGGTTTCAGACTTCCCTCGACCACAACGCCAAAAGGAATTGCGAAGCTTTCTAGGTCTGTCGTCGTACTTCCGTCGTTTTATTCGTGGCTTTGCAACCATCGCCGCTCCACTTAACAACCTTCTTAAGAACAATTCCACCTTTACCTGGTCTCCTGAGTGCGAATCTGCCTTTACATCCTTAAAAGCAGCCCTGACTTCCGATCCTGTCCTCCGACACTTCAACAACAACTCCGCCACCGTTCTCCACACAGAGGCTAGCGGCTACGGCCTTGGAGCAATTCTTCTAGAACCCGACGACTCGTGCGTAGAACACGTCATAGCTTATGCAAGTCGATCTTTGAGCAAGCCAGAGCAAAATTATACAATAACCGAAAAGGAATGTCTCGCGGTGGTTTGGGCGATTGCAAAGTTTCGTCCTTACTTATACGGCCGTCATTTTTCAGTCGTCACCGATCATCATGCGCTCTGTTGGCTAGCCTCCCTCAAAAATCTTTCAGGTCGTCTCGGACGCTGGGCGTTACGCCTGCAGGAATACGATTATACAATTGTTTATAAATCTGGCCGAAAACACCAAGATGCCGACGCCCTCTCACGATGTCCGCTACCTCAACCCTCGACAATTACGACTATAGTAAATATTGAGACGGGTCCATCACCGACAGACCTATTTGATGGAATAGGGATCGCCAACCAACAACGCCAAGGCCCCCAGCTACGTAATATCATAGCCCAAATGGAAGGAACCTCACCTACGACAAACGCTCGCTCCCGACGCCAGCTCTTGCACTATCAGCTTCAAAATGATGTTTTGTACCGTCGAAACTACTCGCCCCACGGACATCGCTGGCTTTTGGTTATTCCCCGTACCTTACATGCCTTGGTCCTTGATTTTCTGCACGACGATCCCACAGCCGGCCACTTAGTACTTTTCAAAACTTACTGTCGTGTCAGAGAACGATATTTCTGGACCGGAATGTACACCGCGGTGACAAGGTACGTATCTTCTTGTCTCGTATGCCAAAAACATAAGTGTCGCACAACAGCACCCCCCGGCCAATTACTGCCACCCCGCTGCCCTTCACAACCTTTCGAGATCGTGGGAATTGACTTGTTTGGACCATTACCACGCACAGTAAATGGCAAACGATGGGTTGTAACCGCTGTCAACCACCTTACACGATACGCAGAAACAGCGTCTCTTCCAACTGGCTCCGCCACAGAGGTTGCTGATTTTTTCATCCACCAGCTACTCCTCCGACATGGAGCACCCCGCGTGCTGCTCAGCGACAGAGGTCGTACCTTCTTGTCACAGACAGTGCAAGAGGTCTTAGCTGCTTGTGCAGTCATCCACAAAACGACATCCGCCTACCACCCACAGACCAACGGGCTCACTGAAGGCTTTCATCGTACCCTTGCGCACATGATCGCAACGTACTTATCATCAGATCATACCAACTGGGATGCAAGTTTACCATTCGTAACATACGCATATAATACGGCCATTCAAAGTACAACTGGGTACTCGCCATTCGAGCTCGTCCACGCAAGACAACCGACATCGCTGCTGGACACAGTACTCGAGTATACTCCAACTGAGCCCCATACAAGTCTCCTCGATGACCTCGTATCCCGTGCTCAAGACTCGCGTCAACTTGCGCGACTTCGCACTGTTCAACACCACCAGGAACGAAAAACCCGACATGACTCCACCCACAAAAACGTCAGCTTTCAACCTGGAGACCTTGTTCTCGTCTCGTTGCCAACACGCAAGCCCGGCCTCTCTGCAAAGTTACTGCCTCATTACATCGGCCCCTACCACGTCATCGCTCAAACAACTCCTGTCAACTTTCTCGTGGAACCAGTACAAACACCCGCCGATCGCCGCTACCGCGGTCGCGAACAGATTCACGTCCCCCGACTGAAACCTTTCATCCCCCGCTCAACGGCCCCCCTTCCTTCCCTATGTGGCCAGGTGGCCACCTTTCCGCAACCGGGGGAAAACTGTGAGGGCGCTTATGCGTAGCACTGCCCACGGACATCGTCGTCGTCACTTTTGGGTGTGGGTGGGCCGATCGACATCGTCAGCTGACAGGTGGCACCTTTTTTGAAACGTTCCATAGACATCAGACGCTGATAAAAAACCGTCATCTGACCGACCTGTCTCTGTCTCACATATATATATATAATTTCCAGATAATATAGGTAGATTATATAGATAATAGCATTAGAACGTCTTAGATTGTCTTGATTCACTTAAAAGTCCGAAGTCCGTTGATAAAACAAAGTTTTCAAATATTACATTGTATGAGTCATTCGAATGGTAACAATGAAGATTGCTCGTATGAATGAATATGTTTTTTATCTCGGTGGGATGCTTGAATAATGTTGCAAAACAATATAAAAGAAAGAGCCTAAAATAAGACTGATTATTGTGATGTGGCTGAGTTAGTTGTCAAAAGGCGTGCCAAACATAGTATATGTTCTATTTCCTGAACATTTGAAAATTATCTCGCGGAAAATATTTTTATGCTAACGCGGATTCTACGAATTATTCAGGCCGCGCGCAACACTTTATGGGCTTGATAATAGCGCTCGAACGTTTCTTAACAAAGCAGAAGCCGAGAGTGCTCCTAAGTATCGGCAGTTCCTTTTGTGAGAAGCCAGCTATGAAGACGTTTTATGCTTTGTTCTAGTATGAAGACAAAAAAAACACCACTTTTGTTTCTCAATTTGTGTGTCGGTGTAGCATGTAGGCTGTCGTAGTAGGCACGTTATATTAACTGACAGTTTGTGACTGTAGTTTACATACAAAGGAGCCTTAGTTGGAATAAATATGTGACCGTTAATAATCAGAGGAGTAAACTAAACAATACAATACAATACAATACAAAAACCATCTTTATTTACTTCCTTTGAAAAAATACAATATAAAGCCCACATAAGCCAATAATGGCTTGTGTGTGGGACGCGACAGGAGCCTCTGCTTTTTATTGCACAGATAACGAAAAACAACAAATCATATCAATAAAAGTATAAATTACTGCAGTTCCACCTACTTTTACAGCTTATACTAGTTCCTCTAATTTGATGAGTACATATGTAAAACTCGTCCAATCATATTGAATTAGCATTTACATATCGTAAGGGAAAATAGAATTCGCGACCTACAAGATAACAATAGAACAGAAAATATAACCTTTCATATCCTGCGTTTTCGGGGATACTCATCAGTTATACCCATTACCTTTTAAGGATCTTTTTTTGCCTGTTCAAGTATCCACCTTTTTGCTATTTTTTTCATTCTAGGGGATTTTATTTTAAGTAGCTCATCCGGTAATGTATTATAAAGCTTAGGTATGTAATAGTTCCTTGTGGCCTCTCCATATCTTGTTCTTATAAATGGTTCAACAAATTTTTTATTGGGTCTTAATGTCCTTTCTTTTTCATTTTCGTGCCTATATTTATTGTTGAAAAAATGTTTTATAATAATATCATACTTCATTTGATCTCTGAAACGTAACATTCCTAATTCTTTATGCATATAATCTGAAAGATTAGATTCTTCGCTTCGGTAACCAATATTCCTAACTATCCTTTTTTGAATCGATTCAATCTTTAGTTGTAAATACTTGGCACAGTGCCCGTAAACTGTTATTCCATACTGAAGTACGGATTTACCCAGTGCATTGTATATCATTTTGAGTATGGATCGCGGTACTAGTTCTTGGATATGGTACATATGTGCCATTAATACCCTTCGTTTTTTACAAACCTGGTCTATGTGAATATCCCATTTAACATGTTTGTTTATGTGCATACCCAGGTATTTTACAGTATCAGCGTATTTTAGTGAGATGCACAAGCAGTTGCCGCAGTTCTTATCATGCATTTTTATTGGAAATTCGTTTACGATTTTTTTTTCTTGGATCTCTAAAGCATATTACTTGCGTTTTAGGAACGTTTACGATTATTTGGTTTTTACGGTACCATTGAATAATGTTATGTATATCATCTTGTATAGTCATTGCCGCTACTTCGTAATTTCTATGTGCGTATACAATTACAGTGTCATCTTCGAATTGAAGGAGCTTACTTTTTAAACTAACCAGTGCTACCTCGTTAACATATATATTAAAAAGTAGTGGACCGAGGACTGTACCTAGTGGTACTCCTTGTTTTACCTTAATTTCCTTACTATATTTTGAGCCTAAACGTACTACCTGAAACCGATCATTAAGATAATTTCGGAATAAATCATATGTCTTTCCTCGAATTCCAATACTATATAGTTTATCCATCAAGATATCATGATTTATTGTTTCGAAAGCCCTGGTAAAATCTATGAATAAAGCCATAACATAATTACCGGCGTCCATGTTTTCATTTACATAGTCAAAAAAGTCTTCTAGAAGGTCACTGGTTCCTATATGTTCCCTGAATCCATATTGCGTATTAGTTAATAGGTTATATTTAGCGATGTAGCACCTAAGTACTTTATTAATATATTTTTCCATTATATAATTTATCACAGAAAGGATGCAAACTGGTCTATAATTTAGGAATTTATTTTTCTCACCTTTCTAGTATATAGGCCGAACAATGGACGTTTTAAGATTTTTCGGGATGATACCACTAGAAAATATACGATTATACAACTGTAATAATGCAGGTTTCATTATAGTGATATGGTATTTAATATCTCTAGCCCTAATTTGATCAAACCCTGTTGCTTTATTAGTCTTTAATTGTTTTACAATTTCGATTAGATCATTGTCATCCATATCGGGGAAAAATATTGAATCATTATTTCTTATTTGATTTGGTTGTCTTTCCGTTGTCGTACAGCATAAAGTTTCAATTGACTGCACATATTCTGTATTAAAATTATTTGCTAGTACCTCTAAGTCGTGTTCAGGACCGAAGTTTGTTTGAATAGTGTCTTCAATCGTTTTTTTCTTTTTTCGTTGTAACAGTTGGTTTACCAAGGACCAGCATTTTGCTGAATCTTTTGTCTCAGAGAATTTATTCCAGTAATAATTTCTTTTTGTTAATCTTATTAATGCTGTAACTTTATTCCTAATTATTCTGTTATTTTCTTTGTACTTCTTATTATTAGGGAATCTTTTCAGTAGTTGCCAAGCTTTCTTTTTTTCTTTGATGAGGTCATCAATTTCTTTAGTTATCCATTGATTCTGTTGTTTACCTTTTTCGTACTGCATCTTTGAGTTGACTTTGTATAAATATCATTGAATATTTTAACAATGTTATCGTATAATTTTTCTGGGTTCTGTTCTTTGGCGACAACGTTCCAGTCAATTTCTTGGATATATTTATCGACTATCTTATTATTTATAAATGAGCCTTCACTAATTTTATTATTGTTTTGAATGAGATCTGCAATAGTTACTGCAACAAAATAATGGTCAGCCACTTTTTCAGAAATTATTTGTCCTTCGGGTTTCCCTTCCTTAGACCGCACGTGTATATGATCTATACATGACTGTGTTAGTTTCTCGCCTAATATCTCTTCTCTTGTGAATTCATATATCATTGACTCCAGTCCTGCTTGTGCCATATCATCTAGGTAATTATTTATCAATAAACTAGGTTTTGTGATGTCTAGATTAATATCCCCTGCAACTATTAAGTCTGTGTCTTTGTTGTCGTTTAGCCATTTATTAATATCATCTAAAAATGTGTTTACATTTCCCTGAGGTGCTCGATATAATCCCAATATAGAAGTTTTCTTTCTGTGGTATTCAATTTCAATGTGTAGTGCCTCCGTTGAGCAAAAGTTTACTTTCTCGTGTTTGGTGATTTTCCATTTTTGATTTATCATGATCATGACACCTCCTCCTCTCTTCCCGTCTCTATTATGCGAAAACGTTTCAAAATTATCTAGAGAGAACAAGGTATCTTCATCAGATGTAATATTTGTTTCTGATAATACAATTACGTCTATATTGTCCAGATAAGGGTTTATCAAAGTGCTTATTTCATTAAAATGTTTTTTAAGACTGCGTACATTGGTGTGTAAAAGAACAAAACAAAACTCGTTAACAGTAGCGTTTATTCTATCCCACCACTTTTCAAAAGAAAGATACGTTGTTTCCTTTCCATGTCTAATACGGTGAATGTACTTCCCTATTTAATTTTTGCAAGGTCACTTTCATGCTCGATTCTTAGAGTCGGGTCGCCTTCTCGTTTTCGCACATACGAGCATCCTTCTTTATGCCAGATAAACTTATACCCGAGGTGTTTTGCTTTTGTTCTGACATCAAAGAACAACTTTCGGTTTGACGCGGTCAAGTTTTCTTCTAGATAGACGTTATCTACTTCTGCGCCACTCCTCAGTTTTTGTTTATTTTTAAGCCACGCATCTCGATCGTTTCGGTTGATAAAGCGTACTATCACCATGGGTGTTTTCTTTGTTTTAGTGGGGATGCGGTGAACTGCTTCTACGTTATCGGTGGTTAGTCTGGGCACTTCTATCTGGTCGGCGAGTTTGTTCAGCTTTTCTAGTAGGTTCTCGTTCAGAGATTCGGCCAGTCCATGTACTTCGAGGTTATTTCTACGTCCGTATTGTTCCAGCTTGTTTATCTCTTTTTTAGTTGATTCGTTTCGTCATTCCTTTTCTCGTTTTCAAGTTCACTGACCCTCTTTTTTAGATATTTCATCTCGCTGTCATGGTCTTTTACTTTCTTAAGAAGCTCATCATAGCTGTCCGACATTGATTGCACAGCCCTCTCTATGTCCATCACAGTTTGTTTAATTGTAACTAACTCTTCGACTTGCTGTTTGAGTGGTGCGAGCACGCTTAACATACTCATTATCTGAGTCAGCTGTTTCTGCACATCCAGTTTTTCGTCACAGGGCTGTGCGTCTTCATGTGTGCTCGGAATTCTTAATCTTTCCCCCTTACATGTTTGACACTTCCACAAATCTTAAATCCTGGCCTCTTCCCTCGGAGGGCGATTTCGGTTACTCCTGAGCAAGGTCCTAAGTGGTACTTGAAGTGACATTCGTTACATTCTAATATACTTTCTTCTTTTCTATGGAAGTCGCGAGCAAGAAGAAAAGTCTTCTTGCTCGCGCCAGTAGCTTTGACATTGTTGTAGGAGTAGATTATAGCGGTTTTATATGTTCGTGATGGGGCACATATGCAGAAAACACTAGGCGCAAGGAATAATGCTGAAATGAAAGGGAAGATACACAAAAATCTGCATTAATTTATATGCTAATTGATTTATTTCATATGGCTCAGGTACACAGCCTACAGGTTCTTCGTTTGGTGGGTATGGGGCTTCCTGGGAGAAGGCAACCTCCAGAGGCTGCCAGCCTGCGTGTGTTGGGAAGTGACGATGCAGCTTAGCCATCACCGGTGACGAAGGACCAAGCGGCAACACCACGTGTTTGTCCGTATCGGCTTGGGGGCGTTATCCAATGTTATCGTATCTGACCTTGTTTTACTTACGGGCGCTGCTCGGAAATAAACCAGTTGCTACCATGCCGCGTCGACGGGTCGGTCTCTTGGCACTTTAGTGACGACGAATACGGACACACAAGCGGGCGGCGCTCCGTCACCATGGAATACGCGTGAAGACAGGCATCACCCTACGGACAAGATGGCCCCACCTCGTTCCTCCTCAACAACGGGACAGATAAGTGGCCGTCGCATATCATTGGAATTGAAGCATTCTTTGAGGGGAACGCAGTGATTGACCCAAAGACGAATCGGGGGTTGCTGGTCTCTTCGCTAAGCACAAGAACAGTCGAGGTACTGCAAGCGACTTGTGCACCGGAACGCGTAAACAAGCTTCTATATGAAGAAGTGGTCAAGGCGCTAGGGGACTTCTTTTCGCCGCGCCCAATGAAATCGCGGAGAGTTTCAAATTCTTCAACAGACACCAGAAGGAAGATGAGGACACTGCAGGAATTTCTCGTGGAGTTACGACGACAAGCGGAAAAGTGTAATTTCGGCAGCATGGTCGACCGGATGCTTCGCTACAGGTTAGTTTGTGAACTGAGAAGTGAAGAGGTTCGTAAACTGTTGTTGGCTCGACGTGAAGTGACTCTAAAAGAAGCAGAGAATATCGCCTTGGCAGCCGAAGCCGACGCCGATGACGTCGCGGCTATGAAACTACCACGTCGGTAGAGTCCGAACTCAACGCCGTCACCCCTGGCACAGGGCAGGTAAACGGCCAAACACCCAAAAGACCAACAACAAGGCTCGTTACAGGTGCTAGGGACTCAATTTTTCTGATGGTTGTCAACGTTGTGGCGCAAGATCACATGCTACTGATTCGTGCAAGCTCAGGTCGGCCCAATGCTTCCGCTGCGGGAGTTACGTTCATTTGGCGCGACGGTGCACCCGGGAAAACGCACAAGCCGGGAAAAATGTGGGCGGGTGTGAGCGGTACAACAAGGCTTCCAACGCACTGGAGCTCTCAAGCCCTTCCAAGGACGACGAAGGACACCTGCTGACGCTGGAATGCCATTTCACCGATGGCGACAACAACGTTGGGTTCGTAGAGCACATGCACCGAAACTTTGTCTGGGGTAACTTTACCCCTCGTCATCCAAGTAGACCACCGCGGCTCACCGGTTAGCGTGGTGTAGCTGGATGTTTACGAGAGATTCAAGGGATGGTGAACCGAAATTTGGATTTCAGAAAACAATGCAGGAGCTATAGGCGTTACGCTACGATCCTACAGCACTACTCGTAAGGCGATATCTCGAACGGACGACCGTATTTTTGGAAAAGAGGTCGAGACTGAACGGGGCCGACGAGGCGCGTGACGTCAAGATATCTCGTTTCCTCCTCCTTTCGCTTCGCCCCCTCAAGGTGGCGAGGCGGAGAAGACGCGAGGCCGTTTCCTCTCCTTCTCGACCTCTTCTCGGAGAAACAAGACGTCAACATATCTGTCAAATGCGTTTCCCTTTTTTTGGAAAATAGGGTCATCCGTTCCAGATATCGTTGCATGAGTGATTTTTTGTGTTTGTTGCATCCCGTTGCACGCTTTTGCCGCCGTGTTTTGTGGAATCCAGATTTCGGTTCAGCATCCCTTTCAAGGAGGCTTGGCCGACGCTGGAGGAAACGAGAGTTCGGTTGACGTGTTTCCTGGGCAGCCTTCCTGTGCGAGTTGAGCTAAACTTGCGAATCACCTATCAAGACAAGACTCTGGACAGCAAACTGATTCTTATGGGCTGCCCGAGACCATCGTTGTGTGGGCGAGACTTAATCCGGGGCATGAATGCATGCGGGGCCTCGGTGCTTCATCTCGCCAGCGGACAGACGTCATCAGAGGGAGCAGGACAAGCACCAAGTTCGGCGACGGATTCAAACCTGCATGCGATTTTGACGGAATACGCGGACCTGTTCGGGCCAGTCCTGGGTTCACTGAAGAGACCACCAGTGCAACTGAAGTTACGCCGAGACGCTACGCCCAAGTTCATAAAGGCAAGACCCGTTCCTTACGCTTTGCGAACAAAAGTAGGGGAAGAGCTCGATCGCTTAGTGGCGGAGGGAGTGTTGTCGTCGGTGACGCACGCGGAGTAGGCAACTCCAGTTGTGCCAGTCGTAAAGAAAGATAGAAGCATCCGATTATGTGGGGATTTTAAAATAACACTGAACGGGGCATGCCACACTGAGCCATACCCCATTGCCCCTTACTGGAGATACATTCGCGTCACTCAGCGGGGGAGAAGTGTTTAGCACGCTTGTCCTAAGCAACGCGTACAACCAGGTCAGTTTGGACAAAATGTCTCGTCAGTTATGAGATATCAACGTGCACAAAGGTCTATTTTCATACAACAGGCTGCCCTTCGGTATCGCATCAGCGCCGGCTATCTTCCAGAAGAGAATCGAGTTCGTGCTCAAGGATTTGGAGAAGGCACTGTTGTACCTCGAAGGCGTCCTGGTTGCAGAGAAGGAGGGCCAGTTGACACTTCAAGTGGTGCTGCAGCGGCTGCGAGAGAACGGTGTCCAACTGAACAAAGGCAATTGGAAATTCCGTCAACACGAAGTGAACTCTCTCGGCCATAGAATTGATGCACACGGCCTTCATCCGAAAGACGACAACTTAGAAGCAATCTTAAAGGCGCCACGTCCAACGGACGGGTCCGAGCTTCGATCTTAACTGGGGTTAATAACTTATTACAGCAAATTCTTGCCCAACTTTGCGACTCTCCTGGCTCCCCTGTACGAATTGCTTGAAGAAAGGTCAGAAATAGTACTGGTCGAAAAACACAGCAGAGGCTTTCCAGCAGAGCAAGCTGAAGTTGAAACAGTCTCGGATATCAGCACACTTTGACCCAACGAAGCCCCTACGGTTAGAATGCGATGCATCTCCGTATGGTATAGGTGCAGTGCTATCCGTAAAAGCAGGGAAGCATTATCAGCCCGTAGAGCTCTGCTCATGCACCTTGTCGAAGGCAGAGCGGAATTACGCGGACTTAGAAAAGGAAGGCTTGGCGCTGGTATTCGGGGTCACCAAGTTTCGAGAGTAACTATGGGGGCGTTCATTTACATTGGTGACTGATCACAAACCACTGGTGCTCACCTTTCATCTCAATCGTGCTGTACCCCACACGGCTGCCGCAAGAGTGCAGCTCTGGGCGTTACTGCTAAGTGCATACTCATACCAAATTGAGTACCATAAAGGGGAATTGAACCAAAATGCGGATGCCCTTAGTAGATTGCCGCAACCGGGATCCGGAGAAGTGTCGTCGCAGACTTGCAAGAGTATGTCCTAGTCAGGGAGGCGTTGGATGACGAATTTATACCTACCAGAGAACTCCAGCGCCAGACGACGGCAGACTCCGTTTTTATACCAGGTGAAAAGATGGATCCTGAAGTGCTGGCCAAACGATCAGCACAAGGTCGACCGGCAACTGTTACCGTACCACACTCGAAAGGACGAGCTGACACTGGCCCACGGATTGGTACATTGGGGACAGCGGTTGGTCATTCCGGAGACCGCACGGGAGACAATGTTGAAATTACCGCACGACGCACATAGGGGCGCGTCCGGAATAGACGTCCTCGCAATAACTTTGTTATGGTACCCAGGGGTGGATAAGGATCTTGAACAAGTAGCGCGAAGCTGTCCCGCGTGCCCTTAGTAGATTGCCGCAACCGGGATCCGGAGAAGTATCGTGCGCAGACTTCCAAGAGTATGACCTAGTCATGGAGGCGTTGGATGACGAATTTACAGAACTCCAGCGCCAGACGACGGCAGACTCCGTTTTTATACCAGGTGAAAAGATGGATCCTGAAGGGCTGGCCAAACGATCAGCACAAGGTCGACCGGCAAATGGGTCTGTACTACACTCGAAAGCCCGAGCTGCCACTGGCCCACGGATTGGTATATTGGGGAAAGCGGGTGGTCATTCCGGAGACCGCACGCGAGACAATGTTGAAATTACCACACGACGCTCATAGGGGCGCGTCCGGAATAAAAGTCCTCGCAAGAACTTTGTTATGGTACCCAGGGTGGATAAGGATCTCGAACAAGTAGCGCGAAGGTGTCCCGCGTGCGCGCAAGTAGCTTCGCTACCGCCATCTCAAGTGCCAGTACCGTGGCCAGAAACCAAATAAAGATGGGCCCGAGTGCACATCGACTTTGCAGGGCCGGTCAATGGCTTCATGTTGCTAATAGTTGTGGACTCGCACAGTCAGTGGATTGAGGTAGCTCCGTTAAAGACGACCACAGCGGAATCCACTACTTCAGCTCTGAGTACAATCTTAGCCCGCTTCAGCCTACCGCGGACCATTGCTTCGGATAATGGTCCCAGTTCGTGAGTGTCGAATTTAAAGACTTTAGCTCGCTCAACAATCTTCAACATCTACGCACTGCTCCATATTCCCACCGTCAAACGGCTTAGCCAAGCGTGCAGTGAGAACCGTGAAAGAAGGGTTAAATAATGAAGGAGGGTAGCATGCAAACCCGGTTGGCCCGATTCCTGCACGGTTACCGGAGAACACCAGGAAAAGATGGGCAAACCCCCTCACAACGGTTACTCGGATATACCATTCGATCGCGTATTGATGCCCTTGTGCCAGTGCCTTCGTCGACAACTCCCATTGTGACTGCTAACCCATTCCATCCTGGACAGACGGTGTGGGTCAAAAACCATAGTCCTGGAGACAGGTGGCTGCCCGGCATTGTGAAAGAAACCATCGGCCATCGGTTGGTGCACGTCAGCTCGCCCGAGGATGAGCGACTTCGGCATGCAGACCAAGTTCGTCTCCGTGATGACGACTCCCCACGAGCTCCTCCGGTCAACGCAGCGACAGAAGATGATGCGGTACAAGCATCTCCAGAGCGGCAACCAAGCGTGATCTCGGACCACAGAAGTACACCGGGTCCGGCAGCCGGATCTCCAAGAAGATCCAGTCGGGTTAGACGTCCACCGGCTCGCCTTGTTCATAAGGAGAAGGAGTGCAGAGAAGTGACGATGCAGCTTAGCGATCACCGTGACGAAGGACCAAGCGGCAACACCACGTGTTTGTCCGTATCGGCTTGGGGGCGTTACCCATTGTTGTCTTATCTGACCTTGTTATATTTACTGGCGCTGCTCGGAAATAAACGAGTTGCCACCATGCCGTTGACGGGTCGGTCTCGCTTACTTTACTGCAGCGTGCTTCAGCGTATTCGGGAAGCTTTCCGATCCACCGAATACGTCATGTTTGCATGGGCGTAGGTAAGTGAAATGAAAATCCCTGTTCACCCATTTTCATCACAACATCCAAACATTCACCTCTTAAAAGTGAACAAGTCTTCAGATCACTGTTCTCAGAACATTAGAGAAGATGACATCGAAAATATAGAAAAAAAGTTGCTCCGAGTGCAATTAATTATGCTGCGTCATTATACCAGCTGATAATCAATCTAGTTTTAAAAGCATTGTTTGTCTTGCACCAAGAAGCACTAACTGTGCGCCGGTGAGTACTGTGTCAGCGCAGTGAATGTGTAGCATATGAGATCATATGTGCAGACCGCGAATACGATAATAATAAAATAGATGCCGAGCTGGCTTTTCTAAAGAGTTTGGCTTGTTTATCCTGTGTATTCATTTAAAGTGGTTAAACTGGTGGGGAAGTACACCAGTCTAACCAGCATGAGAAGTACACCCAGCATGACCCAGCATTTGCCCAGCATTCACCCAGAAAGACCCAGCATCTAACCAGCTTGACCAGCACGGCAAGCCGGCCATGTTGGAGCAATAACCCAGCATGAAGCTGGGATGGTGGGACAAGCATGAAGCTGGGATGCTGGGACCAGCTTGTGTTGGGCATGCTGGAGCAATAACCCAACATGAAGCTGGGATGCTGGGACCAGCTTGTGCTGGTTTTTTCAATAGGGAGACACGCATGTTCAGCTGCCAGCTGAAGGAGTACTCAACAACAAGTATTTTGGCCAGTCAGTAGATACCTTGCGAATTTTGCAAGCAGCAGGTTTTTAAATTATTTAATGGAAACAAACGGGATGGAATGTCTTGTATTCATCATCATGGCAGGCTTCATGTGTGTGATCGATCCTTCTCAATTGTTTTTTAATTGCCAAATTCATAACAATTCTCTTTTTTAATAGCAATATTCAAGGTGTCTAAATTGGTGTCCAAATTAGCACTCAAATCTCTAATCAGAGGCACACGGCTAACAGTATTGTCTAAAACTTAGCAGTATTGCAAAATGTCACGTTTCCTGCTGAGAGAAAAAACTTGTTTTCGATTTATTCATTAAAAGACCATTAGTCGAACACCGCAGAGAAATAAAGCATACATTATGCTTTTTTTCCGGTTATGAACAATGGGCACAACGTCATGCAGAAAAGAGCACAAATTTGTGTCCACCAAAATACCTCTCAAAAATCCGTGCTGTTCTGGTTAAATATTTTGACGAAAATACTCGTATAGGCGATTATATAATACAATTTAGAAAACATTTGACTATGTGCAGAGCAATGACAGAGGTCATTAACTGTTCACCTTACTTCGGTCACCCGACTTAAAAACTGGAATAACAGCATAACGCTTCCACGTTGCTAGGTACATAGCTGATTCAATAGATAAGCTTAAAATGGGATGCAAAATGGGACAAATCACTTACGCGCAGCCTTTCATTATAAAACTCGTGATCCCATTTATACCCACAAAAAGTTTCGACTTCCGAATAGTCTCCATGACTTCACGCTCAGTAAGCGGATTGTAAGACAAAAAGTCACCGCCTCCGATGTCCAGAATTTACAAAGATAAATCAGTGGTCAAAAAGAAGAAGTAAAATGCTTCGCAAGCACGTTTGCTACCAAAGTTGCTTCCGAATGATAACCACTGTTATCTTGTAATGCAACTGATGGCGCCGTCGACAGTGTCTGCTGTTGTCTGGTTCAGCCTGTCTAGGTATTTATTTACTACGAGCAGAACCTGAGCACCTCCGGCCGTCAGGACATGCAGTTCCGAACCTCGAGGCGCGAGACACACCAGCCAGTGCTCATGGCTTGATGGCGTCCTTGATGATGACAACGCTGTCTGCTACATTTCCCGTCACGAAGGCTGGAGCCGCTGGGGTGCTATGCGTCTTCGCTAGATATACCTTGGGGTGGGTTTTAAATCATACGGTGGGACCTCCTGGGCTCGCAGGCGTTAGAAGGTCCGATGGAGACGCGGTGCGTTCCCCTAGTTGATCTGTGCTGTCCGGAAACAGGATTACATCTGAAACATCAAATGTGACTCGGTCCTTGAGGTGCTCAGCATGTACACGTCGAAATTTATGCTCCTCATGCAGGACGCCAAACATTACGCTGCCAATCCTTTTTTTAATGTATGTATCTTTCTTTTTGTATGTATCTTTTATTTCAGACACAAAAAAGGGTCTGGGGGGCTGGGGCAAAAGAAGACGAGTTGCCTTCTGACGAGGCTCCAGCCCCTTTTTACAGCAATCCTAGGAGAAACAGGCACATATACAAAATAAATATACAAAGATACAGCAATTTTAAAATCCACAACAGACACAATAACACATCATTATAAACTTCGTACTAACTGCAGATCATGAGTGATTTAGGATATATTCTACAATCCATTTTTTTAAATTGGAAAAACGAAATGTGTGCTTGGGCCATTTCTGCTATGTTTGGGTGTGTGTTTAGTAGATCTGGTACGAGATATGTAAGGTGCTGTGTACCGTAATTAGTTCGAACTCTAGGTTTCATATACTGTGAACTTCTGAGGCTGTAATTTGCCGAGGTTTGATCGAAGATATCAAGAAAGTGCGCTTGGTTCTGTCTAGTTTTATTAAAAATAAAAATAGATAATTTAAGAAGCAGGATTTGATCTATGTTTAACATTTTATACTTTTGAAATGCTGGGAATGAGTGTTCGTACCTTTTAAAGTTCTCAATAAATCGAACAGCCTTCTTTTGCAAAATAAATAGTTTTTGCTTATTTGTTTGTGTAGTAGTTCCCCATCCTAACATACAGTATTGTAAGCGTGAGTAGACAAGCGAATAGTATAATTGCAGTTTCAACCTTTTTGGTAGTAATTGTCGGAATTTGTTTAATATTCCTATTGCACTTGCAATATCAACCCTCATTTTTTCTATGTGTACAGTCCAACTGAGTGTTTCTTCAAACCACACACCACACACTTTTTTCCCCGTCAAAAAAGATGTTCAATGTACGCGAAATAGGTTTGTGTTTTGATCTGAACAATACGTATTTTGTTTTACTAGTGTTAAGATTAAGCTGGTTGCGCTTTAGCCACAATAATAATTTACTGAGCCAACTATTTGCAAATTCCTCGAGCTGATCCAAATTTACACTAGAAAAAAAGACATTAGTATCATCAGCATATAAAATAATATCACGCGATTCAGGTATATTCACAATATCGTTTAAATAAATTAGAAATAATAGAGGCCCCAGTATAGAACCTTGCGGAACGCCATATGTTATCGGTGCGAGTTGAGAATGAAATCCATTAAGTACCGTATATTGAGAACGCGAATATAAATAGCTGCGAATTAATTCTAATGCATTACCTCTAATTCCGTACGCCGACAGGTTCTCCAATAAAATTTCATGTTTTATTGAATCAAACGCCTTTCTGAAATCCAGGAAAATCCCAATGGTATATACATGGTTTTCTATATTAGTAATTATTCTATCTTTGATATATATTAGGGCTGATTCGGTTGATTTTCCTTTCTGAAAACCAAACTGTTTGTCAGTTATAACAATATTAATAGTAAAAAACCTGTACAATCTTGAATTAATTATTTTTTCTACAACCTTGGAAAAAAGGGGTAGTACAGATATAGGCCTGTAATTATTAAGGTTCTCATATGTGCCTCCCTTGTGGATAACACTGACTTTAGCAATTTTCATTTTTTCAGGGAATATACCAGAAACCATTATTTTATTACAGAAAGCAGCATTGGACGCCCTTTGTCCAATGCTGCTTTCTCAGTGGGTGCTTGATCCAGACTTTTTGATTTACGAGCGCGAGTTCATTAGGCAGGCCTTTTGAGACGTGGACTGTTCAGCCAAAGGTTTTACCAAGTCAAGAACCGTCCTGTAGTGTCGGTGGCTTAAACGTTTGCATGGTGGCTTCCTGGTGGAAATATGGGGAGTAATGCGGTATCGCATCAGGAAGTCTTGCATGCTCCTCCGGCTGTCCTTCCCTTTTGTACGGCGGACAGCGGTCTTCAACGTCTACATGAAGTTCTCGGCCTGACGATTCAATTTGGGATGATACGGTGGCGTGAGAAGATGGTGAATGCCGTTTAGCGCAAGAAACGATTTAAATTGGGAACTGCGGTTCATTGTCGGTTACCAATTGTTCTGGCAGACCATGGTGCTGAAATATCTCTTAAAAGGCATCCATGGTTGCTGATGTTTTCGTGGTAGTCATCGTGATGACTTCCGGCCATTTGATGTAAGCGTCAATTTCGATGAGGTAGTGCTTTTCTGCCAAGTCTGTATGATGGTGATACCAAGGTGTTTCTGAATCTTCCCAACGATGCGGAGGAACTTGCAGTCGATTGCCCGAAATCGATGCTCACTGTCCACACTGTTGTGTTTGTTTTTCGATGTCTTGGTATATTCTTGGCCACCAAACTTAAGATCGCCCGAGCATCTTCATCTTCGCTTGGACAACGTAACCTTCAGGCAGCAGGTCGAGGATAGATGGTCTGAGCTTGCTGGGAATTACGGTTTGAGCATTCCACAAGATGAAACCGTTGAGCTCGGCAAGTTCTGATCTTTGCCTGTGGAACGGTTGAATACTAGGATCAACAATATTCGTTGGCCATCCTTCCATGATGTGTCTGCGAGCCTGGGAGAGTTTTTTATCCTTTGTGTTCTTCTTGGTGATGTCCGCTGCCTTGATGGGGAGCTTCGCCAGAATTTCGTTGTGCAGTGCAAAAACATATTCAGACTGAAGATCTATGTGAATCTCGCCTTCTTTCATTTCTTGGGCAAAGACTTGATCACGTCCTCATGAGAAGGTACGTGATATAATTATTATTTCTCATGATTATCTCATGAGGAGATTCGTGAGCTTTTATGGCGATATATGAGCTGATATAGCTGAGCTGCTCAGTGAGGGTGGCCCCGGTCTAGGCCCCGGGATCGACGACTTGCGTGTCGGAGGGAGCTTCTAAAGACTCCAGAGTATGCACGAGTGAATGTAATGTAATTAATGCATATAATGAATTAAAAATAAACACTGAAAAACAAAATATATCACACTTAGAGCATAGCATAAAAATATTATTCCCACGCTTAGATTTCTATTTAGAGGTAATGTAATTAGTCCTGTAGATGCTCACAAGTTTTGGGGTGTATTTGCAATATACTTTAAATTGGTCTTAGCATAATGATCAAAGTTGACCCGCCATTTCTTGAAGAACATAAAATATGAATGGAATAAAAAATACCCTCCCTCTTTGGGTAAAGTGCCAGCTATATTATTATCTTGCTTACCCTCGCGTAATCTATTGCAGTTTGGTATGAGGTATTTGCTCAAAGATCTCAAAGCATCAACTTCAAATGTAACAGAAACAAGCATTACGTTCTATCACGTACATTTTCGGCTATACTTTATGCAGCATTCACTTTTAACAATTGAACAATCACTCACGAAAAAATTGGCAATATACATATTCTGCAAATAAGATCAGATCCTCAATACATACATGAAAAATATACCGACAGAAAAAACATCCATATTCCGCAACACCCATTACCACCAACCAAAAGCACGTACAAAACATGGAACATAATTTATCTTCGAATTCCGCAGCTACTAAACACTTACCCAGAAATACTGTCAATGTTTGATAGCTCCAGCACGATGCACACATTTAAAGCTATTTTCGCTAACTATTCGATTACCCTGGTATGTAAGAACTGGTATTGTGAATTGTGTTTTTCTTTGTTAACTATTGAGTAGCGGTTCATTGTTCCAGCGTGATTCCCTTTTGCCATGGGCAAGCAAGCTGGTCAGTTACAATTTGCAAACATCCAAGCCACGAAAAAAAAACAAGATTCAAATTGAGGCTTTAGGTGACGTGAAGAAAGGTTTTCGGAATCTTAAGAACGCCAGACTTTGAGCTCCTATTCCCGCTTTTTCTCCCGTGAAAGAAAAAGAAATTGAAACGAATAACAATCATTCCCTTACCCAAATAAGTAAAAATTTAACATTACGATTACTTTGTAAAATATGCCATTATTCTCCTACAAAATTACTGGATTGCTGTGATTACAAGTAATTTCATTACTTTTAATAGATTACGTAAACGTATCACCGGGCGGGCCTGTGGAAGAGGGTAGCGGACCGAGCTTTATTGGAAGGACCGCGGCCAGGCGTGGGCCGGTTGGAATACCTCCGGGATCCGGATTTGGCCGATGGGTCGGGGTTTGGAAACCCCTGGTCAGTACAGTTGTCGGTTGAACTCGGCAGACTGATGGGAGCGTATCTAAAGACTCTGCGGGAACTTTAGGTGACATGTGTTGCAGCCGCTCGGGAACAAGCGCAGCTGGCGATACCAGTTTTCCCGATTCTCATGGCGGTGAGACAAACGAGACCAACAGCCCGTTGCCGAAAATGAGTAACGAAATAGCGTTACTCGTTAGCTTAGCAAAAAGCTAACGCGTTACAAAGCTCCGTTACCACTTTGCAAATGTAACGAAATACCGGTGTCGTTACTCTCCATGACTTACGGACGTTACTTTTACGTTAGTTTGTCGTTACTTTGTGTTTCACTGTTAGTATATGACTAGAGTCTCATCCACAAACGTCTCCACAATATTGTCGAACGCTTCTTGAGAAACGGGAGCTTGTTTCATACGGTCGATCTTCCTGTGCTTCAGCAAGGGCGTGTCGGGAAAGTGGGTTGTAGTCCCGGTTTTTCGTTCCTTTGAAAGCACCTCGAACTTTGATAGCTTCTGCGAAGGGAGGAACTGGCGGAAGTGATAAAAAAGTAGGACTGATGCGAACCGCCGCCGTTAATTTCTTGTTATCAGAGGAGTGGTACAACGAAATATTGACTAAATAAACTGCATCACGAATTAGTACAGAAAAAAACTCTCTAAATAAATCGCAAACTTTAACAAATATCAAATAGGCGTGTTTGTATATAACTGCCATGTTTGATTTACCCTCCTTCTTGTAAGCGGGCCAGACGTCGGGTGATAAAAGATGTTTATTTAAGAAAGGCAGCGGCTTATATAGCCGAGGCGTGATGTGTCTTGTTACGTGTACCGGCTTGGTTCGGGACGTCACGATGACTCACACTTGAGCCACGCTACATCTCTCCTCCATCCGAATGTCTCTCGAGCAGAGGGTACCGACGAGGCTCTTGAAGTACTCTTGAACTTCCCCGAGGCTCTGGAGGCTGTTCAACGTCTTGAGCGTCGGAGGCTTCCGAGGTTCCAGGCGCCCCAGCTGTGGCAGGGGCTTCGTCGTGCGGGGCCAGAGGCTTCAGAGGTTCCGCGTCGTGCGGGGCTGCTACCTCCCGGAGGTGCTCTCGAGTGCGGCGGACTTCGCGGCTGTCTTCGGTCTGCAGGATCATCGACCGAGGCGTGTTAGCTTGTCTCAGGACAGTAGCAGGAGCCCATGTTTGTTTGTCTTGGTCGTAGGTCGTGACCTGTGGTCCTCGTGACAACGTCGGCAGGTCCCTGGCGCCGCGGTTGTAGTACCTTCTTTGCGGATCTCTTGTAGTCGATTGTGGACGTCCTTGGTCGGCACAGTCTCTGGCTCCAGGTGGCTCGTGGGCACGGGAAGCACGATTCGTGTCTGCCGCCCCATCAATCTCTTGTTGCTGCGAAACATCAGACCATCTTGCGTGTGTACCTCCTCTCGCTATGCCCAGTATGGTCGAACCGCATCTGGGACAGCTTGCTTGTTGTCTTGCCAGGTCGTTTCAGCGAAGTCACGAAGCTTGACGAGCGCAGGATCTTCGTTGGTAGCTGCTAGCAGATCTTTGAAACGTCGCTGGGAAGAGTCTTTTGGCTCCGGCATCTGCACGATGTCGTGTACCCGCTCTGGGTGGATGTCGTGCACCCGCTCTGGGTCGAGGTGCAGACCTTGCGTCGTAAAGACGTGTCCCAGGTAGCGGACTTGTTGCTTTGCAATGACGCCTTGCTCCTCCATGCGCTGTAGCTCCACCTTCACCTTTTCCTGAAGAGCCACAGCTACTCTTCTAGCCGGCACGACGACACCCACGCTGCCGGGATTGAGCTTCATTGCGTACTCGACGTCCTTCAGCTGTCCGAGTCCCTTGAAGACTTCTGCAAAGGGTTGTGCTGGCGGGTAAAGCTCTTCGAGATTAACGTTCTGCACACGGCGTATAAACTCATGACGTTCGGCGACTATACCACTTAAAATTACCGGCACATTGTGGTCTACTACGGAGAATGTTTCTTCGTGTGTCCTGTTGTTTGCGGAGAGCTGCAGCGTTACTTTCGCCTGCGAGGTGGTCTTGTGACCGAAGAAAGTAGTGAGCGTAGCGTTACAGGCTTGCTGAGGCATTTCCTGGAGCCTCGTCACGTCATGCCGTGAAATAACGCAACAATTTGCACCAGTGTCCAACTTGCAAGTCATTGGCTGACCCTCTATCTCGACTGTAGCGCTCCACTGGTCTGTCGCGATTGTGTTGATAGATAAAGACTCCAAGAAAAAATCTTCGTCATCTTCTACGCGCAGCTCCCGAAGATTTTTCTTTTCTTAGTTCGCCTTCCTTTCTTTCTTTACTAGCGAAGTTTCCGACGACTTGCACGCTTGAGCAAAGTGATTCAGCCTTCCGCATTGGTTGATCAATTTTCCTTGCGCGGGACAAGCTCGGGCACGGTGCACTGTGTAACCACACCTACTGCAGGGTTTAACGCTCGCTGCGACGATGTTCACTGCGGTGTCGTGCGCGGCTTCTGCCGATCCACTTATTTCGCGGAACTGCTGTTTTCCTTGTTCCTGAATGCGACACATTTCGACTGTCTTCTGATAGGTCGGGTTTTGTGCTATCAGTTTCTTCTGCAAGCCCTTATCTCTAATGCCAAGGATAATACGGCTGTGTAGCATACGCTCTTCTAGCTCTCCAAATTCGCAGTTTTTTTTGCTAGAGTTCTGAGTTCTGTCAACCAGTCGCTGAACGACTCGCCTTCCTTCTGATCCCTTGACCCAAAGCGGAATTCCTGGAAGGTCAAATTGGTTGCCGGTTTGTAGAAGTCCTCAAATTTACGAATCAGGGTGTTAACATCATTTCTGTCATCCTCAGTCTCAAACTTGAAGCTGTTGTATGCTCTTCGGCCTTCTTCGCCAATAGTCACCAGAAACGTTGCTGCCTGCACTTCTTTCGGTTGCTTGCTCAGTTGAGTAGTTGTAGAAAACAATGAAAACTCACTCTTTCACGTTTTCCATCCAAGCCATGTGTCGCCTGAGGTGTCCAAGGTCTTCGGTGGCGGCAGATGTAGTAGCAGTGTTGACAGGGTCGACAGATAGAGGAATATAGAACTACGTAAAGAGCGGACACTTCCATTGGCCCCAGCGGCCCAATTTAGTGTCAGCGAGCGCACCCAGCGGCCAGTATAGTCCCGAGTTGAGTGTTGAATGGATGGATACACGCAGAAACCGCTGGCCAGATGAATGAATAGATTTAAGGCGAATTCTGGCGGTTTTTGTTTTATCGGACAGTAGCATGCGCCCTCTAGTTTAACGAGTCAGTGTTATTGTAACTAGCATCTTTTCTGTTTAAAATAGAATTGTTTCATAAGTATACCTTAATTGTACTGCAGAAGAAAAGTCCATCCAGCGCTACATATAATTCAAACTGATCGCACGCCAAAAAAGGATATTTTCAAATTTGTGCTAACTCTCTTGAAGGGACGACATAGGACGACACCAGAGATTTACACACAAAAGTATTTATTTTTGTAACTATGACAAGCAAAACAAACATCAACTCTGAAGACGATGAGTGATGTATGTTATTCATACATTACAAAAATAAGAATACACATGCAAAATGTATGAATAACGCGTCAACAGTGCAACACTGAAAAAAGTACTGTATTACAGCGAAACTTACAGCGACAAATGCAATATGATGGAAGGCATTTAAAAAAGATTACCGTCCAAGTTCCATGAAAAGCGCTTGCACATGTGACCATGTGACTAATACAGCAACAATAGAAGAACAATCTGGCCCAGTGGCTTCTAAATTCAGTGACCGAATGCTAATGTTCGTCAACAAAGAAACTACAGTCACAATACTTCTTTAGTATACCGTACCATGACCGCAACGGAAGAATGACAAGAAACCCGCACGAGACAACAAGCCGCGGAACAAACTCTACCCACACAACGAGGCAAGACTCAAGAAACACAGACCAAGCAGCCGAAGTATCCGCCCCTGTCCGCCCTTCGTCGAGTCCACGACTCCAAAGCCAACCTTCGCGCCGCAGCCATAGCCACAGCCGTTGAAGTCGTTTTTGAAAGTCTTCAAAGTTTGTAATAATTTTAAAAGCTTACTCTATACAACGAAGTTATTTATTAATATTATATAACTGACAAATGTTCAGGATAAATGGCACTGTTGCGCCTACTAACGGCCAGTAGAGTCCCTAACTCCTGGGCCGCGAAACAGCTTGAGTGGCCCCTCTTTACGTAGTACTATATTTCTCTATGGTCGACAAATCGACTGTTTTTCTGGCTGGGCACCGCTGCCACCATGTAAGCGGGCCAAACGTCGGGTGATGAAAGATGTTTATCCAAGAAGGGCAGCGGCTTATATAGCCGAGGCGTGAAGTGTCTTGTTACGTGTACCGGCTTGGTTCGGGACGTCACGATGACTCAGACTTGAGCCACGCTACACTTCGTAAATATACAAGTAAACTAAATTAAGCCGTTTCCGAAGACTTTTCGCTAGCTTACATTAATGAGCATTGTGAGATGTAGCCTGAAAAACTGCGACTAACAAAACGATCTCGAAAGGAAGGTGCGTTCTTTGGCTAAGAAAGCTTAACGACGACATTTTAGCGGAAAAAAAAAAGTAAGTGACATTGAAGAATAACTCATCTTAATATGCTTTTTTGAATTAGAGTACGACGTTTTGGATGTGCTCAGCAGCTTGAGTTTCGGCATAAAGAGCAGACATTTAAACAGGAAATTGTCTGACTTCGTTTCCCTCAGTTCAAACATAGCACTTAGCCCGGGCTATAATAACGGAGTTTCGGCGGCCGTTGCCTTCTCGCACGAAAAGTGAGTGGGAGATGGCAGTAAAAGGGGCTTTCATAGCAAGTGTTCCAAAACGGCCTTGTTGGTTAGAGGCAGACGTTGCATGACACTGCAGACTTGTACGTAGTTCAACTACTCTACTCAAGGTGCTGTAGTTTAACTACTTTTCTGAGTAGTTTAGTAACTTTCCATTGCATTTTATTTCGGTAATTAGTAGGTTACTTTAATTACTTTTTCCCAGTATTTTCTACTCAAATTACAAATTGCTTTTAAATTTTAGTAGTAGGTTTGTTGGTCAACAAGTATTCCTGCAAAAATATAGATAAGATGTTGGAAGATCAGGATGATATTTGCAAAGAGGGGGAAGCATGTGGCGTAGGCCAAAGGGGGGGGGGGGGGGGTTGGAGGGTCCGCAACCCTTTAAAACTTTTACGAGCCCCCCCACTTCAACAATTCTGCTACGAGGCAGAGGGAGCGGACAGACACGTCGCAAGTGTGGCCCAGTAAATGCGGGATTAACACCGAAGACTGACTTTTCGTTGTGTCCCGAAGCTCAAAGAGACTTGACGTATTTAATGAAAGGGTTTGTTCCCACTTCTCCCAACGCAGCAACTCGCGCCCTCTACAGGAGGTGTACACACTGCAGCCTCACTTAAAGGAGTCAACAAAATGCAGCACCCACTCTGAAGCCCATCTAGTGCTCCCGTAGTTTGTGCTGCACTTTAAGGGTCGAGTGCTAAAGGGCAACGCAGAGGTGACCTCTTTGCGTTGCCTTTCCTCCCCAAACTCAGCATATGCAGGTGTTTCAAGAATCGAAGATTGTTCGAGAAGATTAATAATTCCCCCAACAATTAAAAAAAAGAACACTTTGAATTGGGAAGTATTTTAAGAACATGGTACTTAAAGAACTATTTCAAGTAGGATTAGAACACTTGTACTTTACTTGAAGTACATTCTCTGAGCATATACTTGTGCTTTACTAAAGTATTTTTTTCTAATTTCTGAAGAAAGTGAAATTCCCGACTTCAAGGTACATTCCCCAAATTTGGAAACAAAAAATGGCGTATTGTCTTGTGAAAACGCGCTTTCGCCTTCCAAGGCGTCATCTGGACATTTCTCTGAGTGAAGTAATGGCGTCTATAAGACCGATACAAATATGTAGACATCGCGACACTGTTAGCGCGAACACGACATCGGCGCATTTTTGCATATTATTCCTAAATAGTATTAGCGAGCACGAAATTTTATCGCTTACATTGTAGAACTAAATGAGCTCTTTCCGTAGCAATAATAACTCTGAGGACATCTTTTGGTTTCAAAGAGAAAAACTGAAAAAAACGGCGATCGCTTGTTCGCGCTAACAGTGTCGCGCTCTGTACCTTGTAGGGTTCTCGTCCGATTCCCCGGGCCCCTGTCTCCGGATGAACGTGACACAGCAACGCATGGCTCTCTGCAGAACAGGTTTATTCCACTCACATTCTGCTGGGGGATTTCGGGATTGGGAGAGGTGATCGAGGAAGTCTGGAAGGGGTGCGCCTCCACTGTTTGCTGCATGTCGATCGTCCCTGCGGTGCTAGTCCACACCGCATCCTGTGGACGTCGCCGTCGCAGGTCGAATCCGGGGTCTAAGTCCGGACCATGTCACCGGGCCGTCGCCCGAGCCGACGTCGCGGTCGCCACCACCGCGAACGTCCGTCGTGGCCCGTTTCCCGCGCAAGAGTCCCCTCTGCAATCTCCCGTCATCCGTCGTCCCAGCTTCCCTCGTTCCCACGGTCGCCGCGCACCAGACAGGCGGGAGCCTCCTGTCTCCCATCGTGGGCGGTCTTTCGCTAGAGCTCCCGTCCGGCTCCACTGCAGCTCGTGCAGGTCCTCGGGCGCCGACGCTGTCCGGGAGGGGGGTCCTAGGATGTCCACCGCCGACACCGCCAATGTTTTCAAGATGGGTCCCGAGGGAGGAGGCACCCGGGCACCAAACTTTAAAGGCGCCGTCCTCGCCACGGAGGCGACCGAAAACGAGTCCCCAGGCGCCGGCGTCCGGTTGTCGACCAGATGGGGGCTGACGAGACCCAACAGCGAGAGTAAAACAACTACTCTGCGGCGACTTGGTTTTATCCAACATTTGCCGTCATTTCCGAAAAAAACAAAACTGATGCTCCTCCGATTAACCCTGGAGCAATGCATATCAGTTAAGATAAAGGAAAAAAATAGGGTATGAAAGGGCACCATGAAAGATTGTCTTAAAAAGTATTTGTACTTTACTTTAAAAGTAAGTTGTATTTTTAGTACCTTAATTCACGTACATGCACCCGGTGTACTTACTATACATGAAGGACATAACCTCTAATTGACTTTGTACATTACTGCAACTACTTTTTATATGTACTTTATGAAAACACTGTAAAGAAGCAAACACTGTCTGCAAAATCAAGCTCAGGCACTGCTAAGCCTCAAAGTAAAAATGATACATCTGCAGCAATTCATTGACAGGAAAACAAAAAGTACAAAACAATTAATTACGCAAAAGCAGAACCAGCTAATAAATAATTTATGAGAAAACACAAACCGCTTTATATTTGTCTAGCAGAATTTCGCCAACGGTCAAAACATTTATGTACTTTCTTGTTGCAATAAAAATATAAAAGTAACTTCAAAGTAATTCGCTACTTTTTTACTGTAGTTAGTAATTTACTCAATCACTTTCCACTTGAGTAATTTCTACTCTACTCAAATTAAGTTTTTAGGTCAATACTCAGTAGCTTAACTTAATTACTTATTTTGAGTAGCTTGTACAAGTCTGGATGACAGAGGCAACTGTACAGTACATGGACTGCTCAGAAACAGCTCACCTCAGCCACACCGGTTTTAGTCACAGTCCGGTTTAGGCTACACAAGCAAGGAAAATAGGACACCGATCGCTTATTATAACCAAAGAAGATTATTGGTGATTATAAACAAAGTATAGCGCCGCCCATATTTTGGTTATAATCACATGCACACTCGTAGTATCTTTACGTGTATATATAATTAAAAAAGGCGTCGAGCGTTTATAGGCTCTTTACCCTCAGTTTCTCTTTCACCCAAAAACTTTTTTTTTTCACTCCGGCAGCAGCAAAGCAAGGGCGAAGCAGACGAAAGCCATCACCATTACTGCTACGAATGTGTCTCTTTAGAAGAATGGTGCAGTAGCCTTCACAGGCAACCTGGAAGCGTGAGAAGGATAAGGCGGGCGCAGCGCCCAGCAATAGATAATTTGGTCTTTGGATGCCAGGGAGGTGGGGGCTAACTGCGATACAAAGAAGGTGCCGTCCGTGGTGGTTACGCAGTCTTTCGTCTAATTTTTGTCCAGAGGCATTTAGTGGGAGGCGACCTTCTGAACGGGAGCGTTACCCAGCGATAGACCGCACTTTTGTACCACGGCGGCAGGGATTCTAAAAGATGATAGCGTCTTTCTGGGTGACGGACGCCTTTCAATCCTGCGATAGCCTTGAAGTACAAAACAAAAAGTTCAAAGCGTGGGAACGTCAACGCTTCCAAATTTAGAGTTTATCCTTTCTGTCGTTGATAGAACGAGAATTTATTTACTTTGAAGAGAAGGATTTGACCATCTGGAGCAGCTAGAGACCATTAGGCAGAATCCTTCGAGCGGCGGCAGACTGTTGCCTTCTGAGCGGATGTCCCTTTCCAGCGAGACGGCTGTTCCTTCAGGGCACACGGCGACGGTGGTCTAGGGAGCTTCGATACAAAGGCTGCACCAAGGACGCTTAGGAATTCCGCAAAGCGATAATCTCGCGTCTTTTGGGCCCGGTCGTGGGGACGTTGAGAGTGACTTCCGAGGGAGTTTGAAATGACGCCGTTTATACATAGCTTTGTTGGGGTTTCTTTGCCACTTTCTGTAGTGCTCAGAATAAAAATTATTTTGCTTTCAAGCTATCATGCGGAAGGTTTTCATCAAAAGTAACGAGTATTGGGTAACGTAGTTTGATAGCAGATACCGTAAAATAATAACGGCATTACTTTACTCGTTAGTCGTTTGGAATTATAACGAGCACGTTAGTACTTTACTAAAAAAACTAACGCGTTACCAGTAACGTCTTTACTTGTAACGCGTTAGTTCCAACACTGCGTTTCGAAACGGTCATCCACTGATATTCGAGAGTTTTGCAAGCTTCCTCAATCGAAGATTAAATTGTTCATGGCCACTACAGGAAGGCTTTATGCGGGAGTTCGTGCCCTGTCGCGGGGACGCCACCTGGCTTTCACTCTGCCAGGGTCCGGGCCCAACTTCTCGTGAGGTCCCTTTTACCATAGCCAAAGGAGTTCGGAAAGAGGGGAAGAGCAGCCGCGCCAGTGGCTTGGGAACGACGCTGAGTAGAATAGCTTCTGGGCCCACGACAATATTACGCGCACGTTGGTTACATATAAAAAAAGGACACCCTAGAAGACAACCTAAAGAATGAAAACATCAAGCTCCCGTTACAGCGGTTGTTTCGGGCTTTACGCCTGTGTTAACTTCTTCCCTCTTCCCACTTCAAAGGGAGGGTGGACGCAGTAAGGCACATACCGGGAGCGTTTATTCCTGATTGCCCATTTCCAATTTGAGCAAATATCGCAAACTCCACGATCCCGCGCCAAGCGTCACAAGTGGCTTTTTCTACTCTCTCCTTTTTTTATATGTGCCAAAGATGCTTCACTATCAGCATTCCCGTGGGTAAGACGCCGACTCATGGTCCTTGTACTCCTTCTTACTTCTTCCTGTTTTCGTCTATTGAGCTAATTGTTTGCACTATTACTCCACGGAAGCTCCTCAAATATGGCGGCCCCGACACCTCCATCAGGTCTATTCCAAAACAGCGGAGTCCGCGATTCTGGCCACCCCGATCACCAACGATGCGTGCAGCTGGACTGTCCTGAACAACGATAGATGAGTCGGGTGGGACACCAACCTACCACTGACCAACGAACAACACATCGAAAAAGGCATGGCAAGACCGGAAGTCCCACAGCCGTTTCCAATCCTCACCGTTTCAGAACGGCAACCAAGGAAAGCGGCAGTGAACCTGATTAAAAGGGTCCAAACAGGACTAGGCGGTCCCTGATAATGTCGTCATGGACACACCCCATGCCGCAGAATAAATAAAAAAAAAAGTGGAGGAGAGAAATGAGGGGGGGGGGGGGGGGGGGCTCCTTTGTCCCTCTTGTTCCCCTTCTCCAGGGATTATTTTCGTCATTCTTGTCCAGCTCGCTTGCACCTTTGCATTTAATTGCATTATAATCATTAACCTTAAATTGCAAGCTTCACCTCTGTTGGTGTGAGACTGGTGGCAGCTGATAAAACCAGTTTGCTCTACAGACGTCTAACCCCTGGTTAGCTCAGTTGGTAGAGCGCTCCACCTGTAATGGAGAGGTCCCGGGTTCGATACCCGCACCAGGCGGATTTTTTTCGGTCGCGCACCAGTCACCTAGCTGTGGTTGGAGATCTGTTTTTGTCCTTTGTCCCTCTTGTTCCCCTTCTCCAGGGATTTTTTTTGGTTATTCTTGTCCAGCTCGCTTGCACCTTTGCATTAGATAGCATTATAATCAAAGAGTAGTATTAGCTCTGGCGGCCGGCGTGGGGCAGGGAACATTCCTTGGTTTGGATGACCAGTAGAGCGCCACGGTAAAACCCGACCATTCCTTCAGCGTTTCAACTCCTGCGAAGGAACCTCAACCTCAACGTGTTGGCCTATTTGTTCAGTGTTGAAGCTGGAGATGTTTCCAGAATAATTAAACCAAGAGGTTATGAGGCCACCTGCATACCGGGACATAAGCTGAGCCCCTCTTCCTCTTCTGCCCCAAAAGAGACGAGTTTTTAATTATCGTAAGTGAAACAATATTTCAATCGGCGCACTACAGTTATTTGAGATGAGTACATGCACACATTTTGAGTCACTGTAGTCGGGGAACAGTTGTTCGGGGTAATTGAGGCTGTGTTGGGCAGGGTAATGTGGTCGCACCCTCACGCGGCTTAAATATAATAATTGCTTGTAGGGTAGGGCGAATGCCGTTATTAAAACCACTGTGCAGCCGGGCCATAACACAACATGGCAGAAGAACAGTGAGCATCTCGCTTAATTTTATTGCGGAGAGCTCATTGCGGGCACTTGCAAGAAATCAAAAGAAGCGCCAGGAAACGTGAAGGGTTGTGATCCTGGCTGGTTACCATCAGTTGGAAACGATGTCTTATGGTGGTTGTAAAAAAGCGCAGTGTGAAAGTTTGGAGTCGTTTCATTTTCAAACCGGCGGCGTCAAAGTTGACTGTGTGACATTACTGTTTTTTAATAGATGGAATAAATATTAATCCAAAGAAGGAAGACCTAGGGAGCGTTTTTCCCATCGTGGAAAGTGTTCGGCAGAGCACGTCTCGGCAGAATGATTTATTAGTGCTTTTTCGCGAGCTTCGGATTTCAGTCGAAATAACTGGTTTTCTGTTACCTTACCGGGTTGCCTAGCCATTTAAAATGGGTAGTAACGAGGTAACCACAAGACAGCTTTTTGGACATAACACTGTTTTGTATCAAAATCGATAACCTGTCTTGCGACCACAGGAATGAAGTGAAGCGTACGAAATGAGAGGAAAGAGAAATGGAAGGTCAGTAATTGCTGCGCCCATGCAAAACTATTGACTATGTCAATGGCAAAATAAGCGCGGCGCTAGGACTTTTCTTGAACAAGTAGTTCTTCAGTTTTTGTCACAATTCGATAAATGCGACAGCGGCCGTAAAAGCGCTAAAGAAGCCGCTTTTATGCTATTGCAGACTTCAGACAAAACTGAACAAGCACTAACTCAAATAAGAAGTTGCTACTTTTATATATGCTATAATAACCTCTATTGTTTAAAGCTAACATTACCTATCAAAGGGTAAAACATGTTAAGTATTCGAATTGAGGCTTTATGTGACGTGAAGAAAGGTTTTCGGAATGTTAAGAATGCCAGACCTTGCGTTTTGTATATGCAGGTTACATTGTAATTCCGGTTAAACTTACCCTTAAAAAGGGAAGAAAAAAGTTTTCTAGACACTACTTTTTGTTGTTTACAATTGCTCCTACTCCCGCTTTTTCCCCCGTGGAAAAAAGAAAAGAAAATGCAACGAAAAACAATCATCCCCCCCCCCCCTGAAAAAAAAAAAGAAAAAAAAAAGAAGCCATTTAGCATTAATTTTCATAAACCTCGTTACCGTTACTAGTTTTATGTTATGACCGTTACTAGTTGTATGTGTACACACTAAGAGGTTGTAGAAATTGACCCTGCATTTCCTTTCATGAAAATACGTTGCAAGAGATCTAACACTCAAAGTAAGATGAAGATAAAAGAAAAAGCTCTGATCTGCTCAGCATATCTAGACACCTGAAATTTTTAAACACGTATTAATCTTTTACCACGACTTAAAAACTTGCATGTGTAACCCGAACTGAGCAACAGTTACTGAAGTATCTTTTAACATCTTCATATTAGCACACCATGTTCGTGGCGCACTACGGCCACCGTTGCTGCTGCGCCAAAAACATGTCTCCTTCTTTCACACCTTAAATTTTGAGACATATCTGTTCAAGCTAACACTCTGCCCATTTGCACTACCAAACCATGTACGGCCAAAAACGCCGCATTTCACGTGTTGCCAACAAGCTTAATTTCTCATTTACCCAGTCATAGGTTTCTCATATCAAAATGGAGATAGTTCTTCTCCTATACAGTCGTATACATTAACTTTTTTAGGAAGCGACCAAGCGTTTAAAGTTTGAATATTTCAACTTTAAATCTTGAGATACCAATAAAGTTGGGCTCCTGAAGCGTGTCTGCGTGAGAGTGTCACGCTGTAGTAAAATTTTCACTCCGACCAAAAGCCGAGGGGTGTTATTATTGCTGAATAACAACGTGACGCCATAGCAACCAACAAGGCAACAAATGATGCTTGAATCTTTATGGGCTTGTTGTTGTCCAACCTAGATTAAGGTCGGATCAATGACACACAGCGCTCAGTGGACCACTATAAGGACGTAGTGGGAAACCGAAGGCCAGTAAGATGTAAGCTTGGGATCACAGTTCTTCGTACGCTGCTGAGTCTCATAGAAGCAGACTCCAGGACAGGAACGGACAGTGTTCAGTGTGTGCAGCAAACGAAGACTAATCTGTATGATGGAAAATTGGTAGAAATCTGTGTTGGATTTTTGGTTATTTGAGAAAATAATTTTTGAGTTGAACAAATATTTCTAAGTCTCATCGCAAAATAAAACGCAAAATATTGTTAAAATCGTAAGAAACTAACAAATTCAGAAGAAAACCTTATTCTAAGAGACCGGGGATATTGCAAAAGACTAAAAACGTAAGAAGTTCAAAGTAAAAACGCAATGAAATTGTAAATTTCTCAGAGATGGTACCCCCATGAATCTTTAATTATCAACGGATAAAGGGAGGTTGTGATAATCTCGTCTTCCTCGTTGCCGCTTTTGAAAACACGCGGAAACCGAAACTAACTCAAAAAGTGGTTTCTGCCCTGCGCGGAAAGACCGAAGATGTCTGGAGGTTTGACCCAGGAAAGTTCGGAAAAGGGGCGAGGGTGAGACGAAGATGGAGGGGAAAGAGGAAAGGGTAGTACACTGAAGTCCGGAATCTTCGCGGAATCAGTGTTGAACCTGCAACTACGCCTAATATCACTGATAAATGACGAGAAAGTCAGAATTAGCAAAGATATTTCAGTGCAGATCATGCATATCTTCGCAAAAATGGTTTGCATCGCAATCAAACAGGAAGTTGAAAATGCGGCCCTTACGGCCCAAGTTCAAGAGAAAGGAAAGAAACCTTTCTATGCTCAGGGCGTTCGTGCGGAGGCTGGCGTCATCTGGGGTAGTCCCTTTACCGCGCGGAGAAGAACGTGGCGGCAGGGTGGCTGGAGCGGGGGCGGCGCCGGAGGCTCCGGGGCGCTAGGGACATGCATTACTCATTTATATGAAAAATGCAACAACCAACCCAACACTTGAAATAAAACAAAATGATAAAGAAGCACTTTTGCCCTCAGACCCTGGGGCTAGGCTTGGTGACATTGAAAAAAAAAAAAAAAACTAGGAATGGACTGACACTCCAGCCAGATTCAGTTCATAGACTACAGAATCTTGTAATTCAATTGAAGAACCCCCAAACACAAAATATATTTTTGTTTTACGCCAACCAATGATGAGAAGCCCGCAGTTCAGGGTGTTCGGAGTGGATCCCGACATACTGCCTGCCGAATTCTTGTTAATCCAAAGACATCAGAGCCCCACCGTGCAGATTGAGGGAGACGAGTTTAACCTAAAAACGTTCTACAAAGAAATATCGGGAAATGTAACGTACATCTTTGACGTCACTCCCTCGTGATACTCAAAACTCGGTGATACCAACCGGCTCAATCTGGGTTGGACTTTTGGACCAATCCATGAAAACTTCTACGTGCAGCGATGCCAGCACTGCTGCACGTACGAACACACAAAACGCTTCTGCCCGTGGCAGACAGAGTTCTGCGGACTGTGCGGCCAAGCACGAAGTGGGGGCTTGCCGGATCACCACCGGAGCCGATCGGAGATTCGGGGCGTGTGTTGCGCGTAAAGTGGAGGCGAGGCACGCCCTTTGCAGGGCTGCCTGTGGTGCCCTTCGGGTCCACGAGGTGCGACTCCGGTCGAGAACTGGATACTCTCATTAAGGGAAAACATAGTTTGACCAAACTGGGAATCTCTATAAAGATGTATATAGCTATGGAATGAATATTCCTTTGTAAAAATGTAAATATAGGAATATATGTGTCTAAGGGTATGTTTGTACAAATATATACATGTAAACTTAATTTTTTTAAGGGGAAATTTTAAGTCAATAATGCCAAAATATTAGGTAAGGACAAAAGCCAATATAAAAAGTAGTAAATGCAAAACAATAGCAATAGAACAAAAAAAAAATCCAAATTAATTTGGTAAAATCAAGAACAGCAACTGCACAACTGGAAGAAATAACGAATGAAATTAAGCCCTCATTTATGTTCATACAAGAGCCTCACGTAATAGAAAATAAAATTGTAGGAGTATTTTTAAGACATAGAATTATAGCATTCCAAGTTAATCCCAAATGGGCAATAATTTGCACAGATAATAGTGACTCCCTTTTTCCTTTATTACAACAACCAGAACAAGTAACTATTCGACGTAGATAATATCAAAATAGTACTAATAAATATTTATATATCTCCAACACCTGACTTTAAACAAACTTTAGACAAATTAGAAAACCTTTTTTTAACAAATAAAAACAAAATAATATGGAGGGAGTTTAATGCTAAACTTGAGCTATAGAAACGTAAGGTCACTAAAAGGACATCAGAAATCTTAAGTGAATTTTTAATATTACATAACCTTTCACCCTTCATAATAAACATTCTCCACCATCCTTTCACACAAGTAATGGTAAAATTGCAATATATTTGACTATTGTTTCAGGGGATCTTCTAACTAAAATATCACACCGGGAAATATTGGATAAAGAGTCTTTAAAAAAAATGAAAGCCGTTTACAACTCCCCGTAATGCCGAATTAGAGCGCAGCTCTTGAGGAGGGGGGAGGCGCGAAGGGGGGGGGGGTCACGCGACCAGGGGGGTCACGTGACCTAGGGGCCACGTGACCTGGGTCAAGTTACCTCGGGGGGAGGGGTGTCACGTGACCTGGGGGTCACGTAACCTTGGGGGGTTCACGTGGCCTAGAGGGTCATGTGACCTTGGGGGTCACGTGACCTTGCGGTTACGCCGACGCCGACGCCGACGCCGACGCCGAAGGCGACGCCGACGCCGACGCCGCTCAAGCCGGAAACGGGTGCCTAAGAGCTGCGCTCTAAAAGATGCTGAACCAAACATTTCAGTGTCTATGATAAGTGGCGCGCTATCTTTCCATGAGTGAGAAGCTGCCGGTGTGCGCGAGCACACGCAACGAATTTGACTTCATCATATCCCCCATTCACACTTAATAAGCTTGAATGGGGGATATGATGACGTCAATTTCGTTGAGTGTGCTCGCGCATAACGGCTGCTGCTGACTCATGGAAAGATAATGTGCCACTTATTATAGACACTGAAATGTTTGGTTCAGCATCCCTTTAAGCGATCATCAATATATTTCTTTGGCCTAATGAAATTAACAACTCATCCACAGAGAAAATTAACAATAAATGGTCTGATTATAATGCAATTAAACCGAAAGGTGCATGCGAGCTGAACAAAAATGACGAAAATAATCCCTGGAGAAGGGGAACAGGAGAGATAAGGTACAAACACAAATTTCCAAACACAAGTAGGTGACTGGTGCGCGACCGAAAAAATTTGCCTGGTCTGGGTATCGAACCCGGGACCTCTGGTTAGCTAACTTGGTATCTAGAGCGCTCCACTGGAAATGGAGAGGTCCCGGGAAAAGAAATGGAGATTTCCCGGAAACAGGAAAGCAAAGGCAGGGCAGTCAACTTGTTTGATATTATGGTTACATTTAAATTAAACCTAACGTGTCGGGAGAGGGCGAGGAAGGGGACAGGTGGCTGAATACTTTGAAAGAAATATAAAGGGCGAGGCCGTAGGGATCGACCGGGAGATTTGGCACGCCTTGAATTTGTTGTCTTCATCCGTTCTTTTATCGTTCCCCATCTCAGGGTCTACAGGATGTTGAAATATTATAATTGCAAACTTACATACCTGAAACTGGGCAGTCGAGCGTCGTTTGGAGCTCAACTCAGAGGTGGCGAAATATAAAAAAACAAAGCAAAAACGACGGCCGTGTTTTTTCTGTGTGCTATACCAGCGTGCTCGTCGTCTGTTCACTGGTTTGCAAGCTTGTTTCCGGGTTGCTTTCTGAACGACAAATCGCTGAGAACGCCATAGAGGCTGGCGATGAGCAAGGCAATCGCGATAAGTAATATTTTCTGGAAGCAAACTTTCAAACTAATGTAGAGGCGACGAACGTATGACATTGGACTTTAGTGTGCGCGTCCGGCGTTTTTGAAGATATTTTTATATTCCACAGCCTGGTATGTAGGATTGAAATTTGAAATTTTTGCAAGCCGTGCGAAATGTGCTGGTCTTGACGGCTTACCCTTGTATAAGAAAGCTAAAATCCCAGAATGATTGAAACTGTGCTTCAAGAAAAGTTGGAACTCCTAATTGTAATATAAACAATATCGAACCTGCAGTGATAAAATACTTAAAATAACTCGAGATAATAATTTTTACAACTTTCGCTGTTGTTTATGCACTGTTGAGCTCTTTTACACTGCTAATATGTTTGTTTTAAATGTAGAAAAAAAAAAACAATTGTTGGCTATTTAAACAAAATGTGATATTAATTTTATCTTATTTTACTTTACAATCCCAAACTAGTTATTTTGAGCAATTTTCTTTAAATTGAACTTGCCGCAGGAACTCAACCGAATAAAAACTATAACATAAAACGACGATCAATCTGTAGCTTTCAACAAGAGCTATATGAAAATATATCGTTAGTTTATGTAAGTTTTGTGAAATTATTTATATCTCACTCCAAACTTGCTCAAAATTTAAAACTTTGATATTTTGAAATGTGTCGTGTGTCGTTTGCCCATGCCGTTAGCATTCATCACATATAAATATTGCTAAACATGTTTTGTTTTACTTGTTAAAACAGCCAGTTTAATTTGTCTCTTTATTGCTCCAAACTGGTAAAGTGCCTAAAATTCTGAGTTGCTTCAGGTCGATATTTTTACAAGTATTTATTATTTACTTTTTTTATCGATTTTTGTGAATTGCCAATAAGATATAGAATCACTGTGTCCGAATATTGCTTGAACTGGTTTTGTTACGCTCTCGGGACAACCAGTTAAATAGACGCGAAAGTGTATGGGCGACCTGGTTAGAAAATATCGTAACCTAAACCCAGAGACACGGAGGGAATAGAATTCTGGACACGACGACTCAAATAAGTTTGTCTCGACGCGGAAGCTTCAGCTTGGGAATGCTCGATTCACCGCAACGTTCCTGGCGGGCTCAAGAGTAACAGATATTGCAAAAACTATTTCACCCTAATGTATTCTCGGTTATACCTTTCTCATAAGATCAGGTGCAACCAAACTTGAAAGTAATTTGTTATAAGTAGCGAAAATTACTTGTAAGGCGTATTTTTAAAACCTCGTAAAGGTGTAATTACATATTTCCCAGTGTAATTGTAACGTATTTCTTACACGTTTATGTAACACCTTCGCTTTAAATTCTTTATATATTTTTGTGTATGAGACAACGCGGGACTTTTACAATATAGAAAAAAATCGTTCCCCACCCCCCAAGGAAAAAGTGTTCATTTTTGTAAAGTGGACAGCAGTAACGCCCATCGACAAACGCGGAAAGAGGCTTGGCATTTTTCAGTTGCTCAACCCTCCCTCCTTTTCTTTTTACAGCACCAAGCTCTTGAATTGGTTTTTTTTTCTGTTGACAACAACAAACTCGGGACATGTTGGGTATTTTTTTTAAAGACACTTAAAGGGGTTATATCACAAACATTAAACGGATAGATAATCCTTGAAATGGAATGCTCATAGGCTACTTAGTATGTACACCAAATTACGCGACTTTTAGAGCTCTGGTAATTACAATATTCAATTTACGAATTTTTATAATTTTCATTTGGCCACCAGGCAACGCTGCCCAAGTAAGTCACACCATGGTGTTCATGAACCACGTGATCATGAACGCTCTTTCATTCAGGCGCCCCCATGATCGCCCAAGCTCTCCTCGCCACGGTACGATCAAAATCGCTCACGCATTCGGTGACCCGTATGCTATTCTCGCTCTCACCCCCGGCCCGTTGACCTTCCACCCTGCATGCGCCTGCGAGATATTCCCGGACGACGGTGACCAACTCGCCGTCGCCGGAGCTGGTCGCCAGCGGGTTGCAGTCAAAATGAACAGCTTGCAACATCTCTTGATAGCAATCACTCTCATCGCTGCTGCGAACAGTGTCGAACACTTTGACAAGGCGAGCAATGGTGTGGACGTAATCGCCACGGACCGCATGCTCTAAACGCGGAAGCTAAATGAGGAGGCTGAATCTCGAAACACCAATAGAGCCAAGTCTGTGAGTGCGTGCAAGGGGTCACCGCGCGGGAGGCTGGCTACGTAGCCAGCTTCCCGCTCCACCCAAATCCGCCCCTCCGAGGGACCCGCATATAAATCGAATTATCCACGAAACTATCGCGCCATTTTCAAAACAAATTTAGCAGGATTTTAGGAACATACAATGGGTCCTACCAGTATTGTTATCTCATTATATATTTGGCGTGTCATAACCTTTTTAAAGGGGCTTTGCAACAACTTTTTGACTGGTTTTTAATTTGCACCGAACCTGAGTGCACTGAACGTAGTAACTTTGATATTTTTTTTACTCGAATTTCGCTTTATTTTAAAAGTCATAGGCAAATTAAAGTTACAAAAGCAAGCAAAAAATAACCTCCTTCATGGCGTCGTTGGTCGTGGCTTGAGTGGCCGTGAAGTAGAGGAGGGGTGGAGAGCTCAGCGGGTGCTCACGGCTGCCGCACTCCGTGTCGACGGCTTGTGAGGGCGCCGCTAAAGCATGTGTTGGATAGGCTGTATGAGGCGGGCGGCCAGGGCGGCTCGCTTTGCATTTGCTGCGCGATTAAAGTCTAATTCGGCATGACACTTATTGGCCACAAACGACAGCAAACACGGGGTAAAGATCAGTTCAGAACGGGAGCCACTTCGCGCTGCCATACCGCCAAACGGCCAAATCCCAAGCCAAATCTACGCCGAAGGCCTTCGGAACGCTCAGAATTGGTCGGATCCTCGAGCCGGGATACGACCGCAGCGCCGCCGCTTTCATCCGGGACCTTTCCACGCTCGCCGCTCATCGGTGCTTGATCCCACTACCCCTTTCTACTGGGCAGGGTTGGGCAGAAATACTCAAAAATCTATTTGGAAACACAAATACTGGGATACATTAAAATTGTAGTTAAAATACTGATACTGAAATATAACTGTAAAAGTGTATCGCGATACGTATCGGAAATACATTTTAGATATAGGCAAAAAGTATTTGGAAATACAAATACAGGAATACATTTGAGGGAGGGCAGAAATACAAATACAGAAATACTGATACTGCAATACATTTTTCGAATTTTGTTTGAGACGCCAAATGAGATGAAGCTTGAAGTTGGAAGTGAAAGTTTTTGATCCCGATACTACTTTCCCGTAGGTTTGGTACTTTGCCTTGAAGGTAGTGGTTTCGGACGACGAGGAGTCTTCAATGGACTCAAAAAAACGTTCCATCAAGAACTGATCGCGGTTCCTTCCCTGACATCGTGTCTGTCTGACGAGGAATGCGAAAAGACTTCGATCTCTAAATAAATTCAATGTGATCCTAATCCCATCAAAACGTCACACCGCCCCTGTCCAATAAAGACGCCCCTGTCAACGTTGATCACATAACGTCACGGTGGAATGAACAGGTATTCTTGATCTGTAGGTGTGGCCTTGAACATGAAACTTTACCACGCTGCTGTATGAAAGAACAGTACGTACTTTCGTTGTAGGTTACATCTTGAAGGTCGTGCAGGCAGTTTCATTTGGAATTTTCGAAAATAGTGGACCACCTAAAGCATTCTGAAACATATGTCTTATCTTCTGTAAAGGTTGAAAAAACGATACGGTGGCATCCCTGTTGTGAAGGTCCTTCCTGCCGACCCTCCGCCTCCGACGCATTGATTGCAGTCCTCAAATTTCGCCTAGCGTCATCCAAAGAGATCTATTGAGAAGTGTGTATATGTATATGTCAATGATAAAATAAGTGCACCCCTAGGAATTTTCCTGAACATATTGTACTTTCGTTTTGGTCACAACCCAACAGATGCGACAGGTGTCATGAAGACCCTAAAGAACTTGGTAGTAGGTTTATTGCTGACTGCAGACAAAAGTGAGCAGGGTTTCCTCAAATACGAAGCTGCTAATATTTTTATGTGTGAGAATAATTTGTCTTGTTTAAACTAATATCACCTATCAAAGGATAAAACATATAATAAGTTATGTTTTTGTCTCAAGAATTCGCTTTTTTGGCTGCAATTTCAAACTTTCTTTAGCTTTCCTTTTGTGTGTGTGTGTGGGGGGGGGGGGGGGGGAGGGGAGGGAAGGGAAGGGGGGATATCAACCCAAAATTTAGCAAAGGCCTCGATATGCAAACAAGTATATATTAAAGTTTGTCTACGAGAAGTTCGAAAAACTCGTGTCGACACATAACCACGGCGCATTTATACTACGAAACAGTTTCCTAGTTTTGCCAGTTGTGTTCATTTTCAAAAAAGTCTTACAAAAAATTTATACAAAAATTTAGCAATCAATTTTAAAAAAATTGGAACACATTTCAAACCTATATCCATCAATACGTTACACGTTTCAGGTTTAAACACTAATCACGTGTTGTGGAAAGTGACCATACATTTCTTTCCATGAAGAATGGATTGCAAGAAATGTAACCCTCAAAATAAGATCAAAGTGAAAAAAAGGCACCGTTATCCGCAGCATATCAAGACACCTTAAATATTGAAATATATTTGTCCAACCTAAAGCTCTGCCTATTCGATAAATGCGAGCAAGCCTTGAAATTTCTAATATTTCATCTTTATATCTAGATATACGAACAAAATCAAGCACCTAAAATATTTCTGCGCCATAGTGTCACGCTATGGCATCATTTTCGCTCCGACCAACCGGCGAGGAGAGTTAATCTCAATGTGATGCCATAGCAACCAACAAAGCAACAAATTATGCTTGCAGCGTCATGGGCTTGCTGTTATTTAATCTGGATTGATCTCGGATCGATTACAGATAGTGCTCAGTGGACTACAAAAAGGACGTAGAAAATAAAAAGAACGCCAGTAAGACATAAGCTTTGGATAACAGCTTTTCACACGCCACTGAGTCTGATAGAAGCAGGTTCAAGAACTGGTATGATGTCCGAGTCTCCAAGAAGACCGTTTGAACTTATCTTTCTAGCGAGCTTCATATCCCTGGTGGTGGCGACCAGTTGCCGCGGGTCAAGTCAAGATATCAACTCCTTTTTCCTCAATTGGACTCAGGCAGAAAACGATGTGTACTTTGTCTGCTGTGGTGGAGCTTGGGACCCTCACGACATCAAGTGGCAGAAGAGCGTTGCTGTGAAAGGGACACGCTGGTGCGCAAGCCTGAGAAATTTAAGGGCCCTTTTCGAACAGGTCAAAGTACGTGGCGCCCCAACATATTTTATGATGTATCGTCACCGCGGAACCCCTGGACACTGCGTCGACGTGGTGGTGGAGTTTTATAGTGTATTTTACTCCACGAAATTGATTGTGTTCGGGCACTTCGATGCATGCCAAGCTTCCGCACAACTTTTTTCTAGTCAGCGGAAAACCCTTTGTATCTGCTGCGTCTCGCCACGTTTGGGAAAGTATGTAACTGCAATTAAGGGCGTTAATTGGTCTAGTGAATGCGCACATCCTGGAACCGACCACTTTTTGAAATACGATCGTGAGAAGATCAGTCCGCGGCCTTGTGTTGGGTGTTTACCCAACACAAGGCCTGTGCACATTCCCACAGGCCTTGTGGGCATGTTCATGTCATCTTTTTTAATAGAGCGCGGGGGGCACAGCGTAATGAAAAAATACCAACAATTAGTGAAGTGACGCTAAGTTTTGATTATAATGCAATTAAATGCGAAGGTGCAAGCGAGCTATTTTCATCTTTCATGACGCTAAGTGCCAGATCTCTCCCGAAAGCAGTCGTCAGAGGATGCGAGCTTGACCCACTTGGGTTTTTGTGCTGAGCAGGGCACTGTGCATGCTGCATTGTTCATGCAGGATGGAGTGGTAACAAAATAGCTCCTCCTCCCCCTCACCGGAGAACCCGAACTCCAGCCGAACGCTGACGCCGCGTGGCCGCGTTCGGTTAAGTCAACCGAGCGCTGAGCCATTGTATTTGTTGTCCCAATCCATCTAGTTAAGCGTTAACCGCTTGGGCGCCACGGTCTGATCTCCTCTCCAATGCTCAAGCGACCTCTTTCTTGTTGTCTCAAAAGTGTTTTGTAACATCTATCAGTGATATTGCCACGCGCGTTGCCCAGTGAGCGCGTGGCCGAATGGTTATTGCGCTTGGCCCTCGCGCGGAGGCTCCGGGTTCGATACCAGGGAGCGGACTTCTCTTTTATTTATTCTTTAAACTTGACATTCTCGTAAGTTTGAGAACCTTGTCGTCTGATCGAGTTACGAATGGTCTACGCGCCGAACTTTCTACGCCGAATGTTCCAGAAACACACGCGGGTACAAAAGGTGCTCCGAGTGGCGGTCCGGAGTCAGTCTCGCCCCAGCGCTCGATCCTGCTGTTTCGCCGACATCGACGCCTGCGACGCTAGCCTTTGTCTATTTTGTTTTGGGCACAAGTTCGCCTCATTAAACTTTTAGTTTGTTCAGTTATTCGCTGAATCATCATTTGCCATTCGTGACAATATTTTGCTCCTTACAGTCGAAATGCATAAATTAGCCCCGATACTTTTATTTTTTTCGTTTTGTGTTGTTGCGTGCTAATAAGCCATTTTGGTAACCCAGATTTGCGCAGCTATATAATTGTCGTTGTCACTGACGTCGATACAAATTACGCAATGCGGAAGTATCTTCAAGACTAATTGAATTACATTTCTAAGTATTTGTACTCTACTCAAGATACTTTACAGTGAAAGTAACTTGAGTAGTATTTTAAATACTTTATGAAGCAGGTATTTAGTAACTTAACTTAAATACTTTTATCGAGTATTTTGTCCAACACTGCCACAAATCATAGCGGAAAAGCTAATAGCAATAACAAATCCGCAGTCTTTGAGGCGGTTTCGAATGGCGTTCTAAATGTACAGCTTTTAGTGCCTCTTGAGCTTCTCCTTGGGCGGGCACACTCACGAAGCGACAGAAGGGGAAATCGCTAGGCATATGTGATATAAACAGTTTTTGTTTTGTTTTACATACTTGTTTAAAGCACGCCATGAAAGCTACACTTATGCGGTTTGTGCAGGTGAATTAGGTGGAGTAATGCGTTATCGGATGAGGAAGTCTTACGGTTGGTGCAGGAGGTTTGGGGAGTGATGCCGTATCGTATCAGGAAGTCTTGCAGGCTCTTCCGGCTGTCCTTCCCTTTTGTACGGCGGAGTGTGGTTTTAAACGTATCCACGAAGTTCTCGGCCTGACGATTGGATTTGGGATGATACGGTGGTCTGAGGTGATGGTCAATGCCCTTTATAGTCAGAAACGACTTAAATTGGGAACTCATGAACTGCGGTTCATTGTCGGTTCCCGGTTGTTCTGGCAGACCATGGTGCTGAAAGATCTTTTGAAATGCATCCACGGATGCTGATGCTTTCGTGGTGGTCATCATGATGACTTCCGGCCATTTGCTGTAAGCGTCAATTACGATGAGGTAGTGCTTTTGGTCCAATTCTGCCAAGTCTGTATGAAGGTGATACCAAGGTGTTTCTGAATCTTCCCAACGATGCGGAGGAACTTGCAGTCGATTGCCCGAAGTCGATGCTCACCGTCCACACTGTTGTGTTTGTTTTTCGATGTCTTGGTATATTCTTGGCCACCAAACTTAAGATCGTCCGAGCATCTTCATCTTCGCTTGGACAACGTAACCTTCAGGCTGCAAATCGAGGATAGATGGCCTGAGCTTGCTGGGAATTACGGTTTGAGCATTCCACAAGATGAAACCGTTGAGCGCGGCAAGTTCTGATCTTTGCCTGTGGAACGGTTGAATACTAGGATCAACAATATTCGTTGGCCATCCTTCCAAGATGTGTGTGCGAACCTGGGAGAGTGTTTTATCCTTTGTTGTCTCCTTGGCGATGTCCGCTGCCCTGATGGGGAGCTTCGCCAGACTTTCGGTGTGCAGTGCAAATACATATTCAGACTGAAGATCGATGAGAATCTTGCCTTCTTTCGTTTCTTGGTCAAAGACTTGATCACGTCCTTTAGCGAACTGGGAGAGACCATCAGTATTTCTAAACTTCTAGGTTGGAACGTACTAATTCATTAAAATTAACGGCCAACGTTGCAGTATGTTGGCTGAAGTGACTGGCACGCCCTTGGTTGAACCAAAAATGGTGGTCAAAAGTCGGTAATCTGTGTTAAGGATGAACTTGTTTCCCCACAGGTACTAGTGGAACTTTCTTCACCAAAGATGATTGCCAGTACCTCTTTATCAATTTGGGCATACTTCGACTCCGTCTTTCGGGCGTGAGTGATAGGGCAATCCTTTCCGGTGTTTTTATAGTAAATCTCTGCACCTACTCCCTCTGATGAAGCATGTGCTGCAAGGTAGATCGTCTTGTCAGATTCAAAGTGGGCAAGAGCCTCGGTTGCCTATTGGTGCTGTTTGATCTTGTCAAAAGTATCCACTCAGTCGAAGGTCCAGCTCCAGGCAGTGTCCTTTCGTAGGAGGGTGTTCAGTGGTGCGGACATCTCGGCTATGCTTGGCAGGAACTTGATGTAGTAATGGATCATCTCCAGAAGAGATCTCAGCCGACTGACGTTTCTTGGCTCAGGCATGTTGAGGATGGCAGAGATGATCTTCGGGGACATACTGAACACTTCAGCATGAACAACTTGTCCAAGATATTCTACCTGCTCTTGAAGAAAACTGCACTTGCTTCTCTTCAAAGTGAAGCCGTATTCTTCGAGTCTCTCAAGGACTCGTTCATGATTACGAAGATGATCGGAGGTGTCCTTCCCAGTCATAATGATATTGACTAGATAAGAAGCCACACCGTCCAGACCTGCAGTGACCAGGTTCATTGATCCCTGGAAAACGGCTGGCGCCGATGCAATTCCAAAAGGCATTCGATGAAATTGTAACATACCTTTATCTGTGTTAAACACTAAAGCTTGCTTGGCCTCGTCGTCTAGTTCCACCAGGAGGTACGCTTTGGACAGATTCAACTTCCTAAACCAATTGCCTCCGTTGAGCTTGGCAAACAGTTCTTCGGGACGTGGTAGAGGATACTGAGCGATGTCCAGTCGCGGATTTATGGTGCCCACATACGCTTACTGAACCATCAGCTTTCGGAACGACCACGATTGGTGTCGCATATCTGGATATTTCAAGTGGTAAAATAAGCTTGTTATTAATCTGTTTCTGCAGATCTCTTTCTACCCCCACATGTGTCGTGAACGGAACAGGTATCGGCTTGAAGAAGCGTGGAGTTCCATCAGGCTTGAACTGTAGCTGGATTTTTAGCGTCGTGTAGTAGCCAAGACTGTCAAGGCGCGTTCACACTCTTGCGACCGAGTGAGACCGAGAGAGACCAGACCGGTGTTTAAGCCTCTTGCGACTTCTTAGGGCCGGATGCGCTGCAGCGGAGTTGATCCTAAGAAGTCGCGAGAGGCTTAAAAACCGGTCTAGTCTCTCTCGGTCTTACTTGGTCGCAAGAGTGTGAACGGGCCTTCAGTGAACACGCGCGAGAATCGCGTGAGCATTGATTCCAGCGTGGCGCGTGAAGTCAGTTCAATTTATCTAACAAATAGTCCGTTCAAATCGATCTTGAGCGTGTTGATCCACGTTCTTCCAAGCAAGTTCGTGTTTCTCTTCTCTGTCATGACGTCACAGTGTCAGTCTTGGTGTCCCCATACCTAACATTGCGTGACGCGCCGTAGCTACGTGACATGATTTCAGGCCGCATCAGGTGACGCTGATTGCTTAACGTTTCTGATTGCACAGCCTCACATGACGTCACCCTTTCCCGTGTCGTCAGCATGTAATGAGACATCGTATGATGACATATTGATGTCCCTTGATGTGACGTCACGATCTCAGGTCATAATGTCTTCTGAAGTTGCAGTGTCACGTTACGTCATGGTGTCACCCGACATCATAGTGTCACATGACATGTCACGCGATGTTATGGTGTGACAAGATGACATGTCACGAGCAGAGTGTCACCTGACATTATGGTGCCACGTTGCATCGTTTTGTCACGTTACGTCAAATGTCACGTACCTTCAAGGTGTGATGTGACCTCACAGACAACCTATCAGTTATATGCATTTCGAGCGCCTTTGGTAAGATGTCGAAGTGTCACCTGATGTGACATTATGATGTTATTGAGACTGCATGCCATGCACATGGAATATCTAGGGGCCACTAAATGCTATGCATTAGAAATATTTTAAGGGAACACAGACAACTTGAGGCATACTGCGAACAAGAGTAGCCCGTTTTAATATTTAATTATCGGTATTAAAGAAACATCATTTCATTCTGCAAGTGCAAAAATAATTATGTTAAAAATACGGCGATTTTTACAACCCTCACGAAACCACAAAACTATGAGAGATTGTACCAAAACGAAATAGATATCTGATCATTTTAGTGTTTCTAAATGATGTGTGTATCCGATAAAGCCATTGTTTCAACTGTTTCGAGTGTAAAACGAAAACCGAAAAAGGGTGCACAGGGATGGTGGCGCTAGCTACCGCCCAAAATGTTCCCGTCCATTTTTTGCTTTGATGATAGTTTGTAGAGGGTTGCTTTCGCCACGGTGGCCGATGTCGGTTTTCGCTCCGACGTTCTCGATAATTTCTACTTTTAACTGCTTGAATAGGGGTGTTTTTTATTAGTACTGTATTCAAGAGTGTCAAACGATATCTGGGAGATGCCGAGTCTAACTAACGACCGCAGTTAGTAGCGGACGACCACGGAAACTTCGACTGCCGGTAAGCAGAACTCTTTTCTTTGTTCACTGGGAAAGGTTCCACTGTTGAAGTGGACTTGCTCAGCTCCCCTGGCAAGTAGCGACCGCTCGCAGATTCGGCGGGCCTCCTTCAAGGAGCAGCTCAACTATCTTTATCTTATTTCCAATAGCAAAAAAAGCTCGCCTTTTTTTTTTAAAAAGATCGTGGAGGGACACTCGAAAGCATCCCCGTTATTTTCTGCCGGCAACAGGATTGGCGGCTGCAATTTTCTTAGCAGTTTATCCACTCCTACAGCAAGCTCCTTGCCATAATTCTTCCCGTCTCAAGATGCTATGTGACCTTCGTTGACATGGGCCTATGAATGCGCATTCGCCGGTATCAATCAACCTCTGTCTAGCGATTCTAATGAGATGCGCTTCCCTAGCGCATTATGCTTGTTAAATGACATCATTGGATACAAGAACTGTCGTCGATGCGACAAAGTCGCAATCATGTAAACGTGACTTTTATTTTACTCGGTATGTGCTCACGTGCACACGTGCTTTTCTTACAGCTTCTTGGTGGGGCCAGCTGCGTCGGGGTTCTGCCAGAGTCTTCCCCATCTACCCTTACAGCCCAAGACTGCCCGAATATAGTAAACGAGCGTGCATTTACTGCGTACCTTAGTATGCGGATTATTCCAATTCGTGCATCCCGCTTTCGAAACTTGTTGAAAAGACCCGATGGTCATAATTCAGAGCCCGTGACCATGTTGTCTGTCACATCCTGAATGTTGGTTTGATATGTAAGATACCACATGTTAATTAATTGGCTGTGCTGTTGTCCTCCTCTCCAGTACAACCTGTTTATGCAAAAATGGACTCTGATCATTTGGCATCGGGAGAACTCACATTTATATCATTTTTTCCCCGATCCCCTCAACACATTGTAGTGATTGCAAGCATGGACTGTTGAAGAGCCAATCCTTCATTTATGTACAACTGTATGTACAAAAACATAATGGGTAGTCGCATTATCGCATACATTGCGGTCATGTAAACAGCAAACACCGATAGGGCAGTGCATTGCAATCAACTCTATAAACCAGAAGTCTCAAACACGCAACCCGCGGTCCGCATGCGGCAGGCGACTCTCTGGGATACGGCCCACAAGCATTTCGCAGCTGCGAGCTTTCTTTCTATGCCTGGAGCGCCCTATGCCATAAATTGTAGTTATATATTGTCGATTCATTTCCGCTTGAAAATGAGCTCTGCTCTGTTCACGCATTTTGAACTTTTTTTTTTAACTCCAAAGTATGTGTTGTGTTAATATTTGCTTCTTAGTCCTTCCTCATGTGAATAAACCGGAATGGCAATACCATTAGTAGCGTATACAAATGCGAGCTCTTTGTTCAAGGAGGCACCTCGGCTGCGTGAACTTTTGCACACCAGGAGCATCGGCCAAAGATCAAGCTATGAGCTCGGGCTTCTGGCTGTCAGACAATACCTTTAAAAAGAAATCAGTTTCTTATAATGCGGATATACAAGTTTGCCTGACAAGCAAAGACAGCCGCATGAAGAGATATTTTTGATATGACTGTTGAGCCGAGTGAATTTTTCGACAGCGAAAGGATGGTCTCCTTGCTCTTGTTCTATTAAAAACTGCCTGTACTGTGGTAGGGTGGTCTTTTAAATCTGTTTCTAACGTGAGGTATGAACCAAAGTAGTCGTGTATGCAAACAACAACCAAAGTGGGCAAAAGGATGAGCTTAAAAAAGCAGAAAGCAGAAAGTTTCTTGTTTAAAAAAATATCTTAGGGTATAGTTGGGTAGTCAGCTGCTTTGAAACGTAAATCACCGATACTGTTTGTATATTTGTTGTCCCAAAACAGCAAAATATGGCCCACTTTCCCCGACGTTGTTGGCCCTCGTTTTGCTGGGGGGGGGGGGGGGGGCTATCTGGCCCCCACACTCGAATGAGTTTGAGACCCCTGCTCTAGACAGAGGAGGATCAAGATGGCGGATGAGTTTTCATGAAGGGAATTATAGGGAGGCGCGCAATGCGGGAGCGGGTGAACTGCCGAGAATTATGAGGCAGTGATCCCGACCGGCGGGGAGCAATACAGGGCACTGTCCTGTGTGTTCATGCTGTTATCTCACGAGAAGATACGTGAGCTTTTATTGCGATAAATGAGCTAATATAGCTGAGCTGATCGGTGAGGTTGGCCCCGGTGTAGGCCCCGCGATTGACGACTTTCGTGTCCGAAGGAGCTCCTAAAGGCTGCAGAGTATGTATGCACGAGTGAATGTAATGTAATTGATGCATATAATAAATTATAAATAAACACTGAAAAACAAAGCAAAATCGCAATTAGAGCATAAAATAAAAATATTATTTCCACGCTTAGATTTGAATTTAGAAGTAATGTAATTCGTTCTGTAGATGCTCACAAGTTTTGGGGTGTATTTGCAATATAATTTCAATTTGTCTTAGCATATTGATCACAGTTGACCCTCCATTTATCGATGAACATAAAATATGAATAGAATAAGAAATACCCTGCCTCTTTGGTTAAAGCGCCAGCTATATTATTCTCTTGCTCACTCTCGCGTAACCTATTGAAGATTAGTATGAGCTATTTGCTCAAAGACCTCAAAGTATGAACTTCAAGTGTTAGAGAAACGATCAGTACGATCTATCACGTACATTCTCGGCCATGCTTCATGCAGTATTCACTTTTATCAATGAAACAATCACTCACGCGAAAATTGGCAATATACATATTCTGCAAAATGAAATCAGATCGTCAACACGTACATGAGAATTATACCAACAGAAAGAACAACCATATTTCGCAACACCCATTACCACCAACCAAGAGCACGTACAAAACATGGAACACAATTAATTTATCTTCAAATTCCGCAGCTACTGCACACTTACCCAGAAATACTGTCAATGTTTGATTGCTCCAGCACAATAAACACATTTAAAGCTAATTTAAAATAATATAACTTTAGCATGGAATCTTCAAATTAGCCTAGCATGCAAAAACTGGTATTGTATATTGTGTTTTTTTTTGTTAATTATTAAGTAGCGGTTCCTTGTTCCAGCGAGATTCCCCTTCGCCATGGGCAAGCAAGCTGACGAGTTACGATCTGCAAACAACCAAGCCACGAAAAAAAAACAAGATTCAAATTGAGGCTCTAGGTGACGTGAAGAAAGGTTTTTGGAGTCTTAAGAACACCACACCTCGAGTTTTGTATATGCAGGTTACAGTGTAATTCCGGTAAAACTTACCCTTAAAAGAAACGTTTTTTAGACACTACCTTTTGTTGCTTACAAATGCTCCTATTCCCGCTTTTTCTACCGTGAATAAAAATGAAAATCCAACGGATAACAATCATTCTCTTACGTAAATAAGTAAGAATTTAATATTACGATTACTTTGTAAAATATGTCATTATTCCTTTACAAAATTACTGGATTACTGTGATCAGAAGTAATTTCGTTACTTGTAATGGATTACGTACACGTCTTACCAAGCGGGCCTGTGGAAGAGGGTAGCGGACCGAGCTTCATTGGAAGGACCGCGGCCAGGCGTGGGCCGGTTGGAATACCTCCGGGGTCCGGATTTGGCCCGGGGGTCGCAGTTTGGAAACCCCTGGTCAATACAGTTGTCGGTTGAACTCGGCAGACTGATGGGAGCGTTGCTAAAGACTGCGGGAACTTTAGGTGGCATGTGTTGCAGCTGCTCGGGAACATGCGCTGCTGGCGATATCAGTTTCCCTGATTCTCATGGCGGTGAGAGAAACGAGACCAACACTCACGTTCGAAACGGCCGGTCAGATTGCAGTTGTAGCAGCTGGCAGAAAGCTGGTGACGCCCGTTGTCATGAGATGTCTTTCGCTGACATTCGGGAGTTTTACAAGCTTCCTCAATCAAAGATTAAATTGTTCATTGCCACTACAAAGAGGGCTCATGCGGGAGCTCGTGCCCTGCCGCGGGGACGCCACCTGGCTTTTTCGCTGCCAGGGTCCGGACCCAACATCTTAGTTTTGTCTGTCACCGTTAAGCGGACTCGCGAGGTACCTTTGTTAATAGCCAAAGGAGTTCCGAGCTCGAGGAAGAGCAGCCGCGCCAGTGGCTTGGGAACGGCGCTGAGTAAAATAGCTTCTAGGCCCACGACGATACCACGCGCACGTTGGGTACATATGAAAAAAAGGACACCCTTGTAGACAACCTAAAGAATGAAAACATGAAGCTCCCGTTATAGCAGTTGATTCGGGCTTTACGCCTATGTTAACTTCTTCACTCTTTCTACTTCGAAGGGAGGGGGTAAACAGGCAGGCACATACCGGGAGCGCTTATTCCTAATTGCCCATTTCCAATTTGAGCAAATATCGCAAACTCCACGATCCAGCGCCAAGCGTCGCGAATGACTTTTTCTACTCTTTCCTTTTTTCCATGCGTCAAAGATGCTTCGCTATCAGCATTCCCTTGGGTAAGACGCAGACTCATGGTCATTGTACTCCTTTCTACTTCTTCCTCCTGTGTTCGCCCATTGCGATAATTTTGCGGACTAGTAAACTCTAAAAAAGGGGTGTAGTACTTACTCCCATTGGGGTATATGTGACTTGTCACATATACGACACCCCCCTGGGTTATCTGCTACACCCAAAAAAGGGGTGCACATATGAACCTCATTTTGAGGTGCACATGTGCACCTTTCCTTACACCCCCATACTCACCGGGTGTACAGACACACCCCACCCCGGGGTGTACATATATTCCGTTTTACACTCCCCTCACTTACTGGGAATACTGATACACTCCATTCTTAGGTGTACATATATTCCGTTTTCAACACTCTCCTCACTTAATGGGAATACCAATACACCCTACTATTAGGTGTACATATATTCTTTTTTTCACACCCTCTTCACTTATTGGGAATGCTGTTACACTCCATTTTTAGGTGTACATGTATTCCGTTTTCCACTCTCTCCTCACTTACTGGGAATACCGATACACCCTATTCTTAGGTGTACATATATTCTCTTTTCCACACCCTCTTCATTTATTGGGAATGCTGTTACACCCCAATCTTAGGTGTACATATATTCCGTTTTCCACACTTACTGGGTATACCGATACACCCCATTCTTAGGTGTACATATATTCTCTTTTTCTTACCCTCTTCACTTATTGGGAATGCTGTTACACCCCAATCTTAGGTACAAAGTTTTCTACACTCTCCTTGCTTACTCGGAATACCGATATGCCCCATTCTTATGTGTATGTGTGCGAAGTCAACAAAACTTACTCTAAAACATTTTCGATTAAAATGACAAGAAATGTCTTTGCAGCTCTGTTTCCAAGCTTTTGACCGTCAAAAGTGTTTTGTGTCATTTGGATGCCCAATTTGTCAACTGGAAATACAATTAAGCCGTCAATTTTACATTCTATCGTCATTTCACTATACGGTCTGCCGTCCGGCATCATTTTGACGTCCCAATCGTCAACCTGAGATACAACTGAGCCATCATTTCACCATTTTAACGTCATTTCATTATACAGTCGGGCGTCATTTTAACATTTCCTTATCAATCTGAAATACAATTCGCTTGTCAATTTCACTATACTCCGTTCATCCACAAGCAGAGGCTGCGGTGGGAGCTACATGCCGGTGGGATCAATCAGCCGCGTCCCTTTCGTCACCCGACCCTGCTCTTTGCGCATCGGTATGGGCGAGAGCATGATCACGTGAAGAAAGAGACGCGTATGACTGGTCTGAGGACGTATAGCTTCCACCAGTCTCAGCTTATGGATCAATGGAGTAAATGTGACGACATTGCAATATACGATTAGGTGTAGTTTTACTGTATTTGTCAATCACTTGACACTAGTACCGTACCGTGTTATGTGTGCCTGTAATTTTGTTTTATCGAAGTTTGTGTCGTGGTAGGTTTGTTTCACCATCATCTCATTGAATCTTTCAATGCTAGAAATGGAACTGTGATAGTCAAAATTTGTGTAGACTGCAGAGACCAAGCGACGTCAAGGCTAAGTTCAAAACAGTAGAAACCGGAGGCCAAGAAAAAAAAAAAGCCACACAAACTACAATCTCAATGGTTGTTTGTGTCCTCCCTTCTTGTTCCTTGATGTCGGGTTTGCACAATGTTGAAAGTCCAACAGCTTGCCTGTATCTTTTGTGTCATTCCTGTCAATATAACATTGTCAGGATCATGCAATATTTCATAAAACAAGCTACGAAAATTGGCATCTGTTCTTACATATTTATTGCTCTTAAACACTGGATGAAACACATACTACAAAAATGCATTTTAAACTTGCGGCTTGCTGTGTGGTCTGACGAAAGGCATGCGCCAGAAACGTCGCTTGTTTCCTTTCCCCCTAATTTTCCACGTCTTGGCTCTCACCATCTTAGTTTTCTGCCTTGATGTTGACCACCAAGAGCCATGGAGCATTCCTGAAAAGCAAGACATGATTGTAAATCATGATTAGATACATATAGGACACTGTGAAGGCCACTTACTTAATGAGCATTATCAAAAACCACTAAATCAGCCAATTTCAGAAATATTTTCAGCACCATTGAAGCAAAGCGGGGAGCAAAAGTGGCCACTTATGATTCAGGCACAAGGCTGGCAAACTGAAAACATCGATGTTAAAAAGAAATTCATGTGTCCTCAATATATTCAAACATAACTGATTTTTTAGGGTTTCAACAATGCCCAGTCTGTTTCTTATTGTAACTGATTATTTTTATTAATAAAACACAATTAGCCATAAATTGCCACAAGCAACCTGTTCTCAGGGGCCACCAAACCAAATAAACTAATGTCGACATTAGTAGTGTCCTAATGCAAGCTTCCTTCAACAAAATTTTGGACAATCTAAAACAGTGTTCTCAAACTCATTTGAGTGTAGGGGCCAGATAGTCCACCCCCAAAAAGTCGAAGGCCAATGTAAGGCACGGAGGGAAGGGGGTCAATATATTTGGTAAAGGAACCTTGTGCTCTCTGCTTTTTGGAATTTGCAATTTTGACAGTGACATTTTTAGCTGTGATTCGTTTGTAGCGCTTCCTTTTGGCCTTTCCCTGATGCAATCATAAGAATTAAAATGGTATTGCCGTGAACGTACTGGCACTTTCCCGTTGCTTACTTAACTCGGGAGCTATTCAAGCTCAACATGTCTCGAAAGAACGTCTTCATTTGACAGTTCTTGCTTTTCGGAGGATTTTCGATAGCCCCAATCTGAAAAAATACTTGTACTTTAATGGTGATACTTTCTGATGGCAAGAATTCAGAGCTCATAGCTTTATCTTTGGTGGTTGCTTCTGACAAGCGAGAGTTTGTGCAGTCGAGCTACATCCTTGAGCAAAGAGCTCGTGGTTGCAGCCTAGTAGCAGAATTGTCAAACAGGTGCTAAATACTACAAAAAGACGGAAAGGAAAAATAGAAACAAAACACACGGCAAATGAAAACGGTAAAATATTAACTATGTGAGTATGTTTTAAGAGCAAAGCTAAGTTTCGAGAGTAAATGAATTGGCGACATATCATTAAAATGCATGCCATTTGTAATGCTCGTTATGAGAACGGGGGCTTGCAGCCGGTTTCCTGTGGGCCGTGTCTAAGCAAGTCACCGGCTGCACGTTTCAAGCACTGAAGAGATTAATTTTATCTACAGTTATTTATTAAACGCCAGAGCATCATAATCTGCCTAATAATGACTATATTCCGAGTTACTAGCGGCGCGCAGTACAGGCGAAGGCAATGACTGGCAAAGGGAAAGGGCAAGCACTAGACAGGTGGGTGAGGAGAGTAACCTCCTCTCCTATTTAACGATCATACTACTTTCACTTTCTCCCTTAGTCCTCCCCTCCGCCTTCCTAGTGCTCGCCTTTCTCTCTTCGCCTGGCGTTGCCTTCGCCTTCACTGCACACAACTAGTGACACGGAGTATAATTGAAGAAAGGACGGCACACTCACAGGTGTCAAAGCACTTGAAGAAGAGTTCACAACTTCGGTGCGGTGCCGCTGGTTGCAACTTTGTCTCGCCTTTCAGATGGGTGGATTTGCCCGAAGTACCTGGAAAATAATAAGAATGATAGAATAAACCAATGTGCTATAAACCGGGGCTGGGCAGAGATACTCAAAATAGTATTTGGGAATACAAATACTGAGATACACGTGTTTTCAGGCCAAAAATACAGATACTGAGATACATTTGTCTTTTATGTAATGGGATATTCCCAATACTTCTGCAAAACCGGCGAAGACGTATTCAGGAATACAGATAGTTATAGAAATACCCTTGTTCCCGAATGGTTTTAGGTGGGGAGGGTGTAGTTTGTACCGAATATGAATGGTAATTTATGTTTGGGCCATTTTACGCTGTTCCCCTTACCTTAAACTCTCTATTTATTATTAATGCCGCTAAAGAAAACATGTCACCCCCGTTGAACCACATAGTTACAGAACGGTTAAGACTGCGTGTCATGCTTGACGAAAGGCGTCTGCCCCAAATGAAACCAGTTTTGCCGTGAGGGCGCATCTCAAACTGTCGTATTATAAGCTTCAGAGTCACCCATAGTAAGGGAGATTGAACAGGACCATACTTTTTCTTCAATCAACTCCTCTACAGCGTTCTCTCTGCTAAATTGGAAAGAGTGGAGGGCTTTGTGAGAGCTGATTTTGTTATTCTTGTCCGTAATCTTTTTTAAACCGCAGCTTTTTTTTTTTTAAGGTCGGTGACTGAGATCGATTTTGTTATAGGGCGGGTTCATATAATAAATTACAAAGCAACTTGCACCAAACCCCTTAGCAGGAATAGGAAAAACCTTTTGAGTGATTTTTTCTATAACATTGGCAATAAAGAGAAGGTTAAAAACAACACAATGTAGCAATGCCAGGTGGAATCTGTTGCTTCACATGGCTGACAACATCTTTTCTCAGGAGGAGCCGTGCTTTACAAAATGTGTGGGTACCGGTAAATTGGCTCCAGCTGGGGTTGAAGAATCTACATTATCCCAAGTTGAAGAATCAACAATATCCTGAACATTACTACGAGAAACGTGCACCCGTGAACCATTAAATGTTGTGAAATTTTTTTAGACACTTTTGGTACACATGAAATGTTCACATTGTGAATATTTGAAGCAATTATGTTGTGTTTCTTATACAGGGTGTTTCACGAAAAGTGGACAAATTCGATATTGTAAAAAATATGCGTCGCAACAAAAAAAGGCTTGTGTCGTTTTGGTCCTGGGCCAGGGGCCTATTTACGAAAATTATTGAAGTCCGAGATGATTAGATTGTTAATTGTTTTTGAATAATTAACTTTTTTAATATTGTGTTTCAGTGCTTGGTTTCAAATAGAAACTTGCTGAGCATCATTGAAAGACACTAAATCAACAAATTGCAGAACGATAGAAGGCACGCGCAGCATTTTACGGCTCTCTGAAAAACCACACAACTTAACGAGTTTTTAGGTTTCGGTTCGCAATCGGAGGCATCTCCACACCGACGGCACCGCGCCCCGTGGAGAAATAGTGCAACCAACCTCTGCTGCGCTGTCCTCGCGCAAGGCTGTTTGCACCATTTCTCCACGGGGCGCGGTGCCGTCAGTGTTGAGATGCCTCCGATTGCGAACCGAAACCTAAAAACTCGTTAAGTTGTGTGTTTTTTCAGAGAGCCGTAAAATGCTGCGCGTGCCTTCTATCGTTCTGCAATTTGTTGATTTAGTGTCTTTCAATGATGCTCAGCAAGTTTCTATTTGAAACCAAGCCCTTAAACACAATATTAAAAAGTTAATTATTCAAAAACAATTAACAATCTAATCATCTCGGACTTCATTAATTTTCGTAAATAGGCCCCTGGCCCAGGACCAAAACGACACAAGCCTTTTTGTTGCAACGCATATTTTTCACAATATCGAATTTGTCCACTTTTCGTGAAACACCCTGTATATGTACGAGTTATATAAAGGGGTCTGGCAAGCATGAAAAACAAATATGACAATACAGCAGCATCCACAGGAACATCAAGTGCAGAAGGGTGTACCTGGGCCGACGGTGTGGCAATGTTCGTGTCACGTGCGGAGTGATTCTCGCCTGTGGGTTAAAAATTAACACATTACATAAACAAGTACCTAGACCAATTTCACAAATTATTCTTGGGAGTGTGACAAAAAAAAAAAAGGAATCAGTGCCCGCAGGATAGTTAATTATATACCCTGCCAGACGCTGCATCAGGGCTGTGACATCCGTGCAATGTGCAGATCTTCTGGCCTTTGCATCAGAGATTAGTCATTAGTACACGTGATCGAACAAAGAAAGCTTAACTTCACAATAAATGCTTAGCAGTCTGACAAGCAAAAAAAAAAAAATTACACCATCTTCCCGAGGGGAACCATGGGGTGATGCGGAGCATCGCGGATCGTTATTAACGGTGTTATTAACGGTGTTAGTAACGTTGTTAGTAACGTTGTTAGTAACGTTGTTAACTTGGGTTCCGCCGCTTGCTTCGTACGTTTACGTTGAACTTCACGGTCCCGAACCTCAGGTTCTGCTGCTCGACGTTCACGAACCAACGCGGCTTCCCGTTCTCGAAGGTCGGGTTCCGCCGCTCGCTTCGTACGTTTACGTTGAACTTCACGGTCCCGAACCTCAGGTTCTGCTGCTCGACGTTCTCGAACCGCCGCTGCTTCACGTTGTCGTAGTTCAGCATCCGCCGCTCGACGTTGACGAATGGACGCCGCTTCTCGTTGCCGTAGTTCAGGGTCTGCCGCTCGCTTCAAGCGTTTGCGCTCAGCGTCGCGTGCCCTTCGCTGCGCAGCTTTGTCTTCAGTGGACGTAGCGTTGCTGTTAGTTTGTGGGGTGGTGCTGACGCTTGCTTGCGCCAACCCACTAACTGACGGGACTGTTGCTTCCATCACACTTCATCGGAAGAACGGAGTGAAGTCGAGTCAACAGCGCTGAACTGAACGCGCGCAGCGCGCTACCGCTGCTTATATTCACACTTGAAGGAGAGGAGACTAGAGGAGGAGAGTTGCGCATGCGCGCGCGGTGTGAGTAGAAGCGAACGCACGCGAAGTGCACGCAGCTGGAAGAGAGAGAGAGCGGAGAGAGTAACGCGCAGCTGTTGGAGAGAGGGAAGGAGGAGAGTTGCGCATGCGTAGTGTGAGTGCGGACTACGACGCCGACGCCTCGGGACATAGACCCGAGCAAGAGATGCTCCGCATCTAAAATAAATAAATAAAGACACGGTGTCTCGGGACTATGGTGGCGTCTGTGTTACATGCAGACCTTCTGGCCTGTGTGTCAGAGATTGGAGTCATTAGTACATGTGATCTCACCAAGTACCAAGCCTAATCACACAATATAAGCTCAGCAGTATGCAGTCTGACAAGGAAAGAAGAAAAGAAAACAGGGTCCGCAGGATAGCCAATTGCTCACCTTGCCAGACGGTGCCTTGGGACTATGGCAGCATCTGTGCGAGGTGCAGAGCTTCTGGCCTGTGCATCAGAGATCAGTCATTTGTAAACGTGATCTAACTAAGTACCAAGCCTAATTTTACAATATACGCTTAACAACCTGAGAAAAAGAAAAACAGTCTGCAGGACAGTTGATTGCTTACCTTGCCAGACAGAGCCTCGGAACTATGGCAGCATCTGTGCTACAAGCAGAGCTTCTCGCCTGTGCATTAGAGATTAGAGTTATTAGTACATGTGATCTAACCAGGCACCTAGCCTAGTCACACAATATATGCTTAGGAGCCTGACAAGAAACAAAAAAAAAAAAAAAAAAAAACAGGGTCCGCACGATAGTCGATTGCTCCCCTTGCCAGAAGGTGCCTCGGGACTATGGCAGCATCAGTGCTAGGTGCACAGCTTCTGGCCTGCACATTAGATTAGACATCAGTAAACGTGATCTAACAAAGCACCAAGCCTAATTTCACAATATATGCTTAACAACCTGAAAAAAAAAAAAAAAAAAAAAAAAACGGCCTGCAGGATGGTGTGTTGTTTACGTTCCCGACAGAATATCGGGTCATATTAGAGTCATCAGTACACGTGATCTAAGCAAGCACCCAGCCTGATTCCACAATATATGCTTTACAATCTGACAAAAAAAAATCAGCAGGATACTTGACAGCCTACCTTGCCAGACAGTGCCTCGGGACAATGGGTGCATCCGTGCTACAAGCAGAGCTTCTCTCCTGTGCGTTAGACATTCATGTCATTAGGACACATGATCTAACCAAGCAACTCACGTTATCTCACACGCTTCACAGGTGCGTGAGATGACTTGCATACCAGCACAAGGAGACACTTCGTGTTTTTGAACCATTAACACTTCGACACCTAATTGGTGATGTAATGTGACAAAGTGCATGCTCCGTAAATGCAATGAAACATGTAGTCTACTTTAACACATTTCGCCCAAACGTCTGACAAGTAGGGTAGCAACATGACACTTCAAGGTTAGCCAAACTCGAGCTTCTCAAAAGCGTGCGTCTGAAGGTACAGCCACTGTATATGTTTCCGAATAGAGCTCACAAAGTAACACCAAACTGAGCACCACACACATCGAAGGTGGTGAATGCTGCCCCAGAGCCGTATATTGGGAGAGTTTGGCCAATGGGCGGAGCAAAGGCCGCCGACAGGGCCGAATATTCCCTCCGTGGTTAGAGCATAAACTAAAAGTGCGACAAAGCATCGACCAATCAGCAGACCTCGACGTCACAATATTGGAAACAACATTTAAAGTGTGGATCCTTGCAGATCGCAACTATGCATATTGTTCTGGTTAGGAGCGCACATTGTTCGTTTATTCTACCGTTGAATATGGACGTGACAAAAACCTCACATGCGCCAAGTTTTCAGTCACCAAGGGATACCGTTTTACACTAGCGACGCTAAAATGGCTTAAATTAGTTGAGTCGCATTTTTGAGAGCTCACGAACAGCGCTGGGGGCTGTGGTTGGCCACGAGGTGCTCGCCTATTCAAACTAACGAATGGCCAAACTCTCCAATACACGGCTCTGCGCTGCCCTAGAGTTCCTGTGTGGGCTCTCTAGGGGAGCCAGAGTTGCGTGTTCATAAGCGGCGCCGCTGCTTTTTTTCCTTAAACAGTAAAGGAGGAGAAGGTGGCAAAAGCCCGGGGATTATACGGCAGGGCGCGTGCAGCGTCGGCGAAGCGGCCGTATCGGTGGCTTCCCTGCACGGCCCTTGGATTATGCTCCTCACGTGATCGATCTCGGCGAATAGCGGTGCGGTGGCACGTAGAAAACAGATGTGCAACTCCGGCTCCCATTGGGAGCCTATACAGGAACTCTAAGCTGTCGTCCCGAAGCGCCATCTTCGTTCCATCATCCGCATTGAAAATCGACGTGCGAGCGAAGCCGGTAACAAGCGCGAGCATGTTGCTCTGCAGTTGAACGACGTTTTATCGACAGATCGTTTTATCGATACGCGACTATTTATCGCCAGATTGCTTGATTGACAGATCGCTTCATCGACAGCGCAGATTAGTTTTTTTTCTGTAATGAGCCGCCTCAGGCTGCTGCCACAAAGCGGCGAGTACGTGTGGGATACACGCGTGACTAAATGTCCCTACACTGTTCAATTCGCGTAACGAGTATCGATGGAGAACGCGTGTCCATAAAACGCCAGTCCACAAAACGCGTTTTCCGGCGAAACGATAGGGACCCGTTGCCCTGAACGACGTATGATTCATGTAAGGCAGCGCTCATTCTACGCAAGAATGTCTCGATGCTGCGATCTCGTGCCCGTTTGCACTCTCAGAGAACCGGGCACCGCCACCGCGCACACATGTCACAAATACAAAATCAAGAAAACTCTGACATAAACACGAGAAAAAGGAATGCACGTCCCCAACTAGCAGCCCCATGCCCCGCAAAACGCAGCATTGAACGAATGCATGTAAACGGTAGCCTTACCTTTATCGGGCGGGAGCTCTTGGTTTGTGACTGCAGCTACGTGCCCAGCATCGCTTCGTTAACCCGATCCGGCTTCCAACCACACTTCTAAATCACACAAATCAAAATGGCGCGAATGAACAAAGACGTCGTCACCCACCAACCGAAGCAGGCGAGCAGACCAAGATGGAGTGTACAAGGTGAGGAGGTCAAGTCTCCTAGCAACACGAAGGCCAGATAACGCGCTAAACGCGATCGCTATAGCGATGGGTTGTCAGTCGGATGACGCTTTACCAGTGGCAGCTAATCGGGAAGCTGTATTAACGCGCGCATTTTGTTTGTTTTCTTGGGCTTTCTGGTCGCTGTACCCTCTCCCCTTGTCGAGGTCTTTTCGTTGACGGTGAGAACGTGAGGACTCGTCAAAATTGGCAAGAAAATCGCTGTCAAATTGGCGGCCACTTTTTACAGTGTATGTTAGAAAAGGATACGGCCCGCAGCTCGCTGGCAAGGCGCAAATCATGGGAATAAATTTGCCGCTCCGTTTTTTGTGCTTTCGGGACTCTGGAAGGAAGCTGCCGATCTCCGAAAACGAACGTTTGGAGCCAGCAAGAGACACGGTGAATTATGCAGTTTTCAGTTGTAGAGCGCTTGCGCTTAAAGCGCTGGAGATGCGCGATTGAATCGCGGTCTCTTTTGTTAGCCACGAGAAGACTAGACAGTCGCAACTCGACATTGTCGTGAAATTCGGTCGAGGCGTTGAACCCGCAGCGCGTTAGTCCTACAATCTGTTCCAACTCGATCCGTGTTGACGGACCTTCACATCGTCACGTCTGAATGCAAGAGACGCACTCATTCAAGAAATAAAATGTTACGTACCATGTGTCGCGAGGGTAATCTATACGACATTTATATCAGTTCTACGGAAAAAAAAAAAATGGAATTGACGAGGACGTCGGTACGTTGGTCACCGCAGCCATCACCCCGAGATCGACGAGGGAAAATTAGACTAATAACCCTACATTCGAGGTCATTGTTCAGGCTATTTACATGAGAAAGGTCCATAGAAAAGAAAAGAAGTCGTGTGGGCGTCCCCTTTTGCCCTTCCATTCAGCAGGGCCTAGGCCTTTCCCGTGAACGAGCTCGGCTTGTCCGCTCCGTCGGTACGGTCGTAGTGGTTCCTGTGACTGCTTCCGGGAATCCTCGGCGTGTAGGTAAAGTTCTTTCTTTCCATTCACTACCCGAAGTCGAGGAGTATTTAGAAAACTTCCGGTCGCTTGTCGTGGCGAAGTACGAGCGACGCGGACGGACATGTCGACTACAAAAACGTGCGAAGGACAGCTCGGGATCTCTTCCGGAATTCCTTCGTATAAATTACGCAAAACTCGCAATCATTTCGCTTCGTGAGTGCGGATTTCTTACATTTTTTGTACGCACGTTTTGCGTCGTACGATAGCTTTGTGAATTTGGTCTCTGTTTTGACGACATAATATCCTGGTGTAATAAATATACAACAAAATATATGTTGGCAACGTTTTCTTAATTATGTGAGAAGTAAAAGGATCCTTCAAAAAATCCATCTGGATTCAATCCATACGGCTCGGGCTTGCGAGCCGGTTGTTGTGCGTGGTGGTGTAATGGTGCACCTGGCAACACCCTCGCCTCGCCCGCCGATTCCTTTGGGAGAGGAGGATTCGCGTTATGGGAGTACCACTACGCTGCCTGAGGCTCGTCGGGGTGTCTCCGGTCGAAGGGGGGTGTAAGGGCGCGCAATACACCCACGTACACCTTTTTTTTTTTTAGAGTGTACTCCACGGAACCTCCTCGTATGTGGCGGTCTCGACAAGGTCCTTCACCAGGTCCATTCCGGAGACCACGGAGACCACGATTCTGGCCACCCCGATCATTAACGATGCGTCCACTTGGACTGTCCCAAACAACGACAGATAAGTCCGGTGGGACATCAACCAACAAGCAGCACATCGAAAAAGGCATAGCGGAACCGGAAGTCCCAGAGCCGTTTCCAACCGTCACAGTTTCGGAAAGCCAACCAAGAAAAGCGGCAGTGAACCTGATTAAAAGGGTCAAAACAGGACCACTCCCCGAGCCATTCCCTGATGACATCGTCATCGACACACCCCATGCCGTGGTATTAAAAAATAAATAAAAGGGGGGGGGGGGGAGGGCAGGGGGGTGACGAGATTGGAGAACGAAGGAATAGTATTAGCTCGGGCAGCCGGCGTGGAGCACGAAACATTTCTTGGTTTGGATGAGCGGTAGCGCGCCACAGTAAAATCCTAATCTCGATATTGAGGAGTTTCAGCGACGGTGTCACCGCCCTGGCGGTCGGTCGCCGAAAGAGAAAGAGGGGGATAGGTTTGCTGGGCGTTGGCGTTGTGTAAAGTGTGTTGGCCGCGAACGTAGGCTTATAAACTTCGGTAGCAAGAATATTACGCGGCTCTGGTGCTACGGTACGAGCAACAGATGTGACACGATCTGCTGCGACTAGCCACGACCGCCCACCGCAGCGATGCAAGCGTCGAGGGAGCGCAACCTGTGTACTACGCAGTCAGTCGCCGTCACCCGACGCTACTCGTTTGGCATTCAGGACTTTCCGCCCCGGGTTCTTCGTTTGTAGTTGGAACCGAGTGTTATTTCCTGTGCTTGTGTGTGTGCTCAGTGGCTAAATATAGGCCTCATAGAGCAGTTCTTCAGTCTCAACAGCGACTCAAAGTTGACGGCGGAGTGACTTGCAGCAACGATTTCGGTTAGTGGGTGTGACGACTGCACGGATATATTTGAGATTGCTGCAAGCAAGGTGGGCCATAGTCGCTTTATGTTGACACGATTTCAAGTGTAAGTACTCCGTGCAAAGGCGAATCTATCGCGTTTCTAATCCACCTTTGTTTTTGTTGTTTTTATCGCGCGCGACCGACTACTAAGAAATGCTTCTGTACCGATCACGGGGTGAATGTTTCCGGCCTTACATTGCGTAACGTCGAATAAAAAGTCATGTCTGTTCAGCGAGAAAACTTCCCTTTTGAGTGACCTCTTTTTTATTGAAAAGTTCTCCCGTATCTAGGTGATTTAATCAACAGGACCAATTAGGTTTGCTTTCCTAGTTAAGACATTTTGCGGCCACATGCGGCACTAATACTCGGCACGATGTGTGCCACTGGTGGTATTGTGAATTGGTTTCCTTCCAAAGCTAAAAGTGGAACAGGTGGGACCATTCAGTTTGCTAAAAATGTGGCGATATGTGAATTTCGTTGCATAACTAGCGTTTTACGTTTAAGATTGATAAGGAGCATGTTCATGTGATGATGCATGTCTACAGCATCAGCTTTGCAGATCCAGAATGGGTGTGCTATAGGCTACAGCCTCAAGGATTTTGATGGGCCAAATTGGTGATTACACGGCAATAAATATTGTGGTGGAAAACTGACCATTGACTCGGTGGGTTTTGATCGTGCCCATTGGTATGCTGTTGGCAAATTAGCTGATGACACTCCTTTTTCCTGACCATGTGGCTTCAAGGGACATTGCATCTAGAAGTACTTAAATATATTTATTTCAAGGTTGAGTTGACCCCTCTGCATCATTACAGGAAGGGAGTCTGAGGCCACAACAGACAGCAGTGAATATACAATGCCTAATAAGTAACTGGCACCAGTGTCCAGGCGTATAATCTGCAAAAACCAATTTCAGCCTAAATTTTTTTTTAGATAGTTTGCATTTGGTGTATAATCCGCAGGGCCCGATTTCGGCACCCAGTGCATAGTCCGCCAAGCTGGGGAATTGTGTCGTAGTGCTTTTTTCCTGGGTGGCATTTTCTTCAGACATTCTTCGGCGACGCTGTTGAGCCTGAAGAACTGCTCTATGTGGCCCATAACCAGCCACTGAGCACACAAACAGGCACGGGAAATAACACTCTGTATTAAGTACAAACGAAGAATCTGGGCATAAAGCCCTGAATGCCAAACGAGCAGCGTCGGGTGACGGCGACTGACTCCGTGGTACGCAGGTTGCGCTCCTTCGACGCCTGCATCGCTGCAGTGGGTGGTCGTGGCTACAGTCGTAGCGAGATGATCATCGCTTCAAGCAAGACCTCTCACGCTGGTGCAGCAGTCATCAAGCAAGGTACATATCAACAATGTTTGCGCATTGAGGCTGAAACTATGACGCATGCTTTATCTAAACCTAAATTTATCTGTCTGCGGCTACAAACATTTTTGTTGACATTGCTTAGATGATGTAACCATTCAGGCCTCGCGTTAAGCGGTGTTGCAAACTCTTCGGTTGTTCTGGTTAATTGTGCTGAAAAGCGGTTGGATGAAAAGTATGACAGCTACAGCATACTAGGGACGATCGAGGTCTTTATCCTGCGTTCCATGTGCATGGACACTGGTGTCTGTTTTGGATGACGTAATGCCAGTTGCAGCGGGTGTGCGTCACTTCGGCATCTCGCTCTGCGACCGCGACTCGGCTGCCTCGCTGAGAAAATGTCTTCGGAAGACTTGCCCCGCTTCAGTCTCACCCGAGAACTTCTCGGAGGAAGAATGGAGCTTCATACCGGTCTACATGAAATTCAGGATGACCAACATAAAGGAGAACTACGATTTTCCCCTACAAATCGGGGAGCATAGCAGAGTCGCCAAAACCAGCACGTCTGCGAATTCAGAGAACGGGATGTTCATAATCTACACAGCAACGTTTTGTCAAAATAAAAAGGTCGGGCAGTGAAGGGATAACCCCGGTGCAAATGCTGTGGTGGACTTCCCTGACCCCGCGACTCTGTCAAACTTGACTAGAAGTTACATTTATCCTTTATATAACTAGATGTGTATCCACTCTGTAAACAACAGCATACATTTGAATAACAGAGACCTAAAATCCTTAAACCAAAACTATCTGCCTTTTCTAATACTCGGTCTATGTGCTTGTGTATGAAAACCTATTTTTTCCCTAATAAAAGACATTTTCAAAAGGACACGTGTCTTGTGCTGATACATATATATCTTCCAATTAAAATGCAGAGGCAAAAAGAAAATTAACTGTGTACATCTACCACTTAGCATAAGCACCTTTTGCCATTCATTCTTGAGCAGACTCAAATATAAGCTTAAGTTGCTCTTGTTTTTAGAAGCTTTGCACTGCTTTGTAAAAAGAAGTTAAAAAAAAAACAAAGGTGAAGTTTAAAAAAATTTCACCTTTGTTCTCCTTCTGGGATTTAATACAGATGTTTGTTTGTCAGCAGATCACACACAGCAGATATCACCGTGACACATACAACTCGAATGACCGATGAGACTATTGCTATTACAATAAAGCTTCCCTCGAGAGCCAAAAAGAGGCTTGCAAGGGTGCACAAGCACATCGAAATGAGATTGGCGCTTCCGTGGCTTGTTTACATTATGCGTAAAAACTGGACGATCGGCAACCAGCTGATCGCAATATAACACCAAGGATATCGATGTTTGGATACATAGAACGCAGGATAAAGATCTCGATCGTCTCTTGTATGCTGTAGCTGTCAAACTTTCCATCCAACCGCCTTTTTGGCGCAATTAACCAGAACAACAGCCCAAGAGTTCATAACATCGTTTAATGCGAGGCCTGAATGGTTACATCATCTAAGCAATCTCAACAAACATGTTTGTAGCCGCAGGCCGAGACGTTTAGGTTTAAATAAAGTAAGCGTCATAGTTCCAACCCGCAAACATTGCTCATATGCACCTTTCTTTGGACCTGCGTACCTTCAGTTCAACTCGATGACAGCTGCACCAGCGTGAGAGAGCCCACGTCGAACACTTGCACACACATATTGACTATGCAAGATCTCTTGCCTTCAAATGGCTTGAACACTTCATTTGTAGCATCATGGTAGGTCTTACTTGAAGTGATGATCATCTCGCACACGGCAACAAACAGAGAACGACACGCTTTATTTAATTTATACGCAACCGGTCTACGGGCGTCACAAATCTATCCCCCTCTTTTCCGCCATGTTGCATCGATCGGAGCGCCCCCCTATATTCGCTGAAACCCCTCAATTGTTTTTGTGTTAGCGATAAGCCTGGATTTTAATAAACCCGACCCTTCCTATAGCGTTTTAACTCCTGAGAAGGAACCTCAAGTTCAACGTGTTAGCCTATTTGTTCAGTGGTCGGGCTGGAGATGTTACCAGAAGAAGTAGACCTACTGGCAGACATGTACAAATTACTCAAAAAGGTAGTTAAGTTAAGTTACTGAGTATCGACGCCAAAAGTAATTGGAGTAGAGTAGAAATTACGCATTTGTAATAGTAATTGAGTAAACTACTAACTACTGTAAAAAGTAGCGAGTTACTTTGAAGTTACTTTCGAAGTTACTTTTTTATATTTTTGTGGTAGCAAAATGAAGAGCAGTTTTATTCCGTGCAAAATTCTGCGAGCCTAAAATAAATGCAGTCACTTTATGGCTTGCGTTTTCGCCAAAATAGTTTATCCGTTCGCAGAAGCAATTGACTCTCAAAGTTCTTGATAGAAGAGTTTTCCCTTTTTCCTCCTAAAGATGTCCCCAGCCAAGCTAAAAAGACGTTCCACCGACGCGCTGGATGGAACGGCAGCGTTGAATTTCAGAAACAGGCTGTGCAGGGTCGGGTAAGCATGTGAGATTTGCCTCGGCTAGAGGGTCTTTTGTAACAAACTCTCCTCCTTTTTCTTTTTTTCTTCGGCAAGTTGAGATTGTTATGACTGTCCCCTCTTTATTCCACGACGTTCGGGGAGTACGCTGGGCGAGTGCACCTGACCGTCAAGGGTTCAAATCTCGCGCCACGACGATGAGATCATCCGGACGACTGCGCGTCTCGTAGCAATGCTAGTGCTACGCTACTGAAAAAAAAAAAAATTGTTTTGGTTTAACAGAAGATGAAACGAGGTATACTTCGCCGCTGACGCCGGGTCCAACAGGGGCATGCTGCCCTCCCAAGTGTGACTCGCAATCCTCGCCGGCGACTACGGTATCCTGACAAGCCTGACACGCCTGACAAGCAAATCGTTTTAAACAAAGAGGAGGTCTCCCTGGCGTGGAAGGTCGGAAGGACGCGAAGGATTACGTGAAAAAGTATCGTCGCTCGTACAATTGTAGCTGGAAGCGGGAACGTGCTCCAGACTTGTACGTAGTTCAACTACACTACTCAAGTTACTGTAGTTTAACCAATTTTCTGAGTAGTTTAGTAACTTTCAATTACAATTTTATTTCGGTAATTAGTAGTTTACTTTTATTACTTATTTTGAGTAACTTCTACTCAAGTTACAATTTACTTTCGAATTTTAGTGGTTGTTTTGCTTATCAACAAACATTCCTGCACAAAGGAGATAAGATGTTTGAAGATCAGCTGCTAGTTGTGAAGAGGGGGAAGCATCTGGCATAGGAAAGAAGGGGGAGAAATTGTTTGCAGAGTCCGAAACTCCCCCAAAAGTTTCACAAGCCCCCCCCGCCTTGCAACAACACTGCTACGAGGCGCGGGGAGCGAACAGACACGATGCAAGAGAGGCCGAGTAACTGCGGGATTTTCGCTGAAGACTGGCGTTTCTTTGTGTCCCGAAGCTCAAGGAGACACGACCCTTTTGAAGAAAGGGCTGGTCCCCCCTTCTACCCAACGTAGAAACTCTCGCCCACTACAGAAGGTGCACACACTGCATCCTCACTCAAAGGAGGCAACAAAATGCAGCACCTGCTCTGAAATTCATCTTATGCTCCCGTAGGGCAACGGAAAGATTACCTTTTTGAGTTGCCTATCCTCCCAAAACTCAGAATATGGATATCTTCAAAGATTCATAGATCGTTCGAGAAACCTGTAGTGATTCCTCCACCGTTTTTATATAAAACTAATAAACAAGCAGTGTTCGGAAGTACTCTACGTACATGGTACTTAAAGTACTACTGCTTAGAAAAATTGTACTTTACTTGAAGTAAATTTTCTGAGCATGTACTTCTATTTTTCGAGGAAAGTAAAACTCCCAACTTCAATGTACATTCCTCGAATCGAAAGAAAAAAAAAATGGCGGTATTGTCGTGTGAAAACGCGCTCTTTCGAGACGTCATCTGGTCATTTCTTTGAGTGAAGTAATGGCGGCTGTAAGACCGATGGAAATAAGTGCCTTTAAGTTGAATGTGTCAAATAGCTGGTCAGCGAGAGTAAAACAACTACTCTGCGACGACTTGACCTTATACAATATTTGCTGCCATTTCTGCAAAAAACTGATGCACCTCCAATTACCCCTGGAGTATGCATACCAGTCAAAAAAACACAGTATAGGGAATGAAAGGGCATCATGAAAGGTTGTGTTAAAAGTGCTTGTACTTTACCGTAAATATATTGCATTTATATACGTTACTTCAAGTATGTTGCACCCGGTGTACTTACTACTTTACTAGAAGTACATAACCTCTAACTTATTTTGTACTTTACTTCAAGTCCTTTTAGATGTACTTTATGCAACACTGTAAACAAGCAAACACTGTCTAAAAAATCAAGCTCAGACAGTGCTAAACCTCAAAGTACAAATGACACATTCGCAGTACATCATTGACCAAACAAACAAGAAAGTACCAAACAATTAGGCACGCACAAGCAGAACCAGCTATTAAAGCATTTCTGTGTAAAAAACAAGCTGATTTATATTTGGCTAGCACAATTTCGCTAACGGATCAAAATCTGTACTTTCTGTTTACCATAAAAAACAGATAAACGTAACTTCAAAGTAACTTCAAAAGTAATTCGTTACTTTTTTACGGTAGTTAGTAATTTACTCAATTACTTTCCATTTGAGTAATTCCTACTCTACTCAAATTACTTTTGAGGTCAATACTCAGTAACTTAACTTAATTACTTTTTTTGAGTAACTTGTACATGTCTGACTTGCTCCCATGAACGGCTTATCCGTGTCTGCGTTTGTCCGCGGGGGAGTCCAGTTTGAAAAGGTGTATGCGCTGACGACGACGCGACCATGGGAACAGGCGCACAGCAGCGAGGTCATTTCAGTTGCGCCTCCCCAGGAACCCCCAAACCGCTTCAGTCAGAACTCACTAAAGGCAGACAACATTAAAACAAACCAACAACAATCGAAATGTGTCCCCTGCTTTCACGGTTGCAGTTGGAGGCGCGGCGTCTGCGTGCATTACGGCATTAGGTTAATACCCGACCAAGGCTTGTTAAGCATCACCTCCTGCTCCTGCGTTCGTGCGCGCCGGTGTTATGTTTTAGGTGCTCGTCACCACCTTGGCCCAAAGACGCCTGTGATGCAGTTTTTACGGCTGCCGAGTAATAGTGCGTGGGAACGGAATGTGAGGGGGCCCCTGGTTCGGGAATGCCACTTCATCTGCCGGCGTCTTATTTATTTCTGCGCTCAAACTTTCGTGATGAGCAAAAGTATCACTAGATTTCGAAAGTTGTTAGTAGTTTGAGTAGAAGTTACCTGAAAAAAGTAGTTAAATTAAACTATTAATTACGCAAATGAAGTTGTAATTGAAAGTTACCAAGTTACTCGGAAAAGTAGTTAAACTACAGTAGTTTGAGTAGAGTAGTTGAGCTACGTCCAAGTCTGCCTACTGGTCATGAGGCCACCTGCCTACCGGGACTTAAGCGGAGCCCCTCTTCCTCTTCTGCTTCAAAAGAAACAAGTTTTTAATTATCGTAAGTGAAACAAAATTTCAATCGGCGCACTACAATTATTTGAGATGAGCACATGCACACATTTTGAATCACCGTGGTCAAGGAACAGTTGTTCAGGATAATTCAGGCTGTGTTGGGCAGGGTAATGTAATCGCTCCCTCATGCGGCTAAAGATTATAATTGCTTTCAGGGTAGGGCGAATGCCGTAAGTAAAACCGCTGTCTAGCCCGGCCATAACACAACATGGCAGGAGAACAGTGAGCATATCGCTTAATTTCATTTCGGAGCACTGATTGCGGGCACTTGCAAGAACTCAAGAGAAGCGCCAGGAAATGTGAAGGGTTGTGATCCTGGGAGCTTACCATTAGTCGGAAACGATGTCTGATGGCGGTTGTAAAAACCCAGAGTGTGAAAGTTTGAAGTCGTCGCATTCTCAAACCAGCAGCGTCAAAGTTGACCGTCTCACATTGCGTTTTTTTAATAGACGAAAGAAAAAAAGAAATCCAAAGAAAGAAGACCTAGGGAGCGTTTTGGCCATCGCGGAAAGTGTTTGGCAGAGCACGTCTCGGCAGAATGATTTATTAGACCCCTTTCGCGAGCTCCCGATTTAAGTTGAATAACTGGACATAACACTGTTTATATCAAAATCGATAATCTGTCTCGCGACGACAGGAATGAAGTGAAGGGTACGAAATGAGAGGAAGAAAAATTGAAGGTCAGTAATTGCTGCGCCCATGCAAAACTATTGAAAAGCTACTGACAAATTAAGAAAACGCTTTGATATGCGAACGAATATACAACGTGTTTCTTTTAGCTGCACCAAATGTTTAAATAAAAGGAGGAAAGGTATATGAATGCTGTTTTCACTGCGTGTTTATTTGGTTCGGCAGATATTAGATTGATATATACCCATCACTATTATCAGAATAATAAACTAAAATTTGTCATTTAACTTTTTCATTAATGTAATTAGGATATATATTTATTTTACAAACTTTGTAGCGGTCGTATGCCAAGACCGTTCCATTCTTTAGAGTTTGCGTAACCAGCCGTTGTTCCGAGTTATCTTCCCCCGAATGGTCTGCTTAATCCGGTTTCTTTTCCACTCAATCCGGCAAACCAGCAAATGTGGGAACCATATAGCCGAACTGGGCTACATTAGCCGGATAAAAGTTTAAAATTAAGGGACGAATATCGCGGAACACGGGCTGGTGACGCGAATATTACAAAATGAAACATTCTTAGCATACGACCGCCTCAGAGTATGTAATATAGGCGTATATCCTAATTACAAGGATCAAAAAGTTAATTAACGAATTGTAGTTAACTATCATGACAATAACGATGGTTATATTCCCATCTAATGCACGCGAGCCATATAAATTTAGAGCAAAAACCAGATTCATTTAACTTCTTCCCCCTTAGTTTAGAAATAAAGTGCAGCTAAAAGACACCTTGTGTATTGAAGGTTGTCTAGGAGAAGTTCCGAGACCTCGTACTGACACCTAACAGCGGTGCACTTATACTCTAAAAAGAAGTTAGCCTATTTTTACGAGGTCCGTTTATTTTCCCCTCCCCCCCCCCAAAAAAAAAAAATAAATAAAATAAACAAAAGCCGTTTAGCATTAATTTCGATAAAACTCAGTGCACATTTAGAGGCTGTGCCGATCAATGGCCGTTACAAGTTTCATGTGCACACACTAAGCGGTTGTTGAAATTGACCGTGCATTTCCTTCCATGAAAATACATTGCAAGATATCTAGCCCTCAAAATAAGATGAAAACGAAAAGAACAGCTCCGATCTGCCAACCATATTTTATATAGACACCTTAAATTAAAAAAAAGTATTGATCTTTTAGCACGATCATAAAAACTGGCATGTGTAACCCGAACCGAGCAATACTTACTGAAGTCTCTTTTAACATCTTTATGTAAGCACACATTGTTCGTCACGCACTACGGCCACCGTTGCTGCTGCGCCAAAAACATGTCTCCTGATTTTGATTTTGAAACATATTGGTTCAAGCTAACACTCTGCCTATTTGTACTACTAAACCATGTGCGACCAAAAACACCACATTTCACGTGTTCCCACAGAGCTGAATTTCTAATTTACCTAGTCGTATTTATTTTATATCAAAATGAAGACAATTTCCTCTCCTCTACAGTCGTATACATTAACTTTTTTAGGAAGCGACCAAGCTATGAAATTCCGAATATTTCAACTTTAAATCTTGAGATAGCAGTAAAGTTGGACTCCTGAAACGTGTCTGCGTGAGAGTGTCACGCTATAACATAATTTTCACTCCGACCAAAAGCCGAGGGGTGTTATTATTGCTGAATAACAACGTGACGCCATAGCAACCAACAAGGCAAGAAATGATGCTTGAATCTTTATGAGCTTGTTGTTGTCCAACCTGAATTGAGGTCGGATCAATTGCACACAGCGCTCAGTGGACCACTATAAGGACGTAGTGGGAAACCGAAGGCCAGTAAGATGTAAGCTTGGGATCACTGTTCTTCGTACGCTACTGAGTCTTATAGACCTTTTCATCTCAGTAGTTACTCGACCGGCGGACAGAGGGCGCTACGCATTCGGCGCCATTGGGTGGCTTCAATTCGGTTGGTTTCGGTTTCAGCGCGCTCTCGGCTGTGTTGGTGTGTTATGTCATTCTCGCCTAATTTCGTCATAAAAATGTGCCCGTTATAGCGCACAACTAATAAAACTGTGGTGCTGAACCAATTCGAGAACTACGAAGTAGTTTCGAGTCATATTCGCGGACTTTTTTTACGAATGCTTTACGATGCATCTGGTCATGTTCGTCGCTAATGTCGGTCAGGTTCGGCGGCGTAACGACTAGGATGTACAAGGAGGGTTCCATCGTCTACGGCCTGACCCACTGACCCTAGTTTCCAAAAAAAACAAAAACAACTAATGATGAGACTAATGAGTGGATATATAGTAAAAATGCAGGTCCACAAACTGATTAAAAACCTCCTAAATCTAAAAAAACACACGAAGTCGCAAGTTCACTGACTGATTTTCGCGGACACCAACTTTCTGTGAACTTTAGAAACTCGAAATGTCTCCTATAATACGCAGATATTCTAAGAAATAAGTGATATTGTCTCGGGCTGTTTTCTTTAAAAAAATTAAGTACTCAAGATATATTTCGATGGTCCGCGTCCTCGGACGGGTGGGAAGTTTTTTTAGCTATTGACCTTGCTAAAGTACTTATTAACAGCATTTAACAACGTTGGCGTTAGAAAATGAACTATTTGTTTTACTGACATTTGATTACGAGGTGCTTGGCACATGAGATAAGTCAGGCCCATCGATTGAAATCTGAAATTTTGTCTGTGTACAAACTTTGCCAAATAAAATTAAGGGAACGAGAGAAGTGAACTCTCGTACGTTTGGTTGAAGTCGAATGCTAGGCACGACTTCATGAACCTTCATGACAGATCTCCATGCAAACTGATGAGATTTAAAAGCAACAACCCTGAACTTGGGTGATTTCCATGTAGATGGCTTCCTTTCGGCATCACATAATGCGAGCCCTAGGCACTCTCAAGCTGCCTGTGACAGATTATTTCACAGGGGTCTTTGTATTTAAAATAAATAAAATTAATTAATTAAATTTTGAATAAAAAATTTTAACACCCTTTAATGACTGCAGACATGTGACCGAGCATAGCGTACACTTTCTCTAAATTTATAAATAAACAAATCAAGCAAACGTTTCTATTGCAAAAACGATTTAAGACTGTCTAACAGATTTAGGTATAATGTCGTGCACAAACAAATCGCCCGATGTGGACGTTACCATTATCCCAAGCATCAAATAACATATGAGTTAAACGCTCGTCACCTGTATATCTTATATATCCTATATAATCAAAAACAACTATTTTAAATTTGTTACGAAGCAAGGCCGAAGGCTTTCAGGAAACACGCATAGCTTCATATGCTGCGTAGTATTTTGGTCACAATCCTTAAAGACCGACCTACGGAACCATTTTCCGCAAGGTAAGAAATGCCCCTCGCGCCCCTCCTCTTCTCACCCTCTCCCAAAAGTCACGTGATGGCAGGGGCTGAAGAGGAGGGGCGCGAGGGGCATTTTCCTACCTTGCGGAAAATGGTTCCGTATGTCGGTCTTTACAAAACGCTTCTGCCCGTCGCAGACAGAGTTCTGCGGACTGTGCGGCCGAGCACGAAGTGGGGGCTTGCCGGATCACCACCGGTGCTGATCGGATATTCGGGGCGTGTGTTGCGCGTAAAGTGGACGCGAGGCGCGCCTTTTGCATCGCTGCCTGTGGTGCCCTTAGGGTCCACGAGGAGCGGCTCCGGTCGAGAACTGGATACTCTCATTATTTATGATAAACCGGAGTGTGACCAAACTGGGAATCACTATAAAGATGTATATAGCCACGAATTGAATATTCCTTTGTAAAAATGTAAATATAGAAATATATGTGTCTAACGGTATGTTTGTACAAATGTATACATGTAAACTTAATTTTTGAAGGGGAAATTTTATGTCAATAATGCCAAAATATTAGCTAAGGACAAAAGCCAATATAAAAAGTAGCAAATGCAAAACAATAACGATAAAAAAAAATAATTCAAATTAATTTGGTAAAATCAAATCCAGCAACTGCACAACTGGAAGAAATAACGAATGAAATTAAGTCCTCATGTAATTTCATACAAGAGCCTTACGTAATTGAAAATAAAATTTAGGAGTATCTTTAAGACATAGCTAGAAGGATAGCATTCCAAGTTAATCCCAAATGTGCAATAATTTGCACAGATAATAGTGACTCCCTTTTTTATTACAACAACCAGAACAAGTAAATATTCGAAGTACACATAGCAATATCGAAAAGTACTAATAAATATTTGTATATCTCCAACACCTGACTTTGAACAAACTTTAGACAAATTAAAACATCTTTCTTTAACAAATAAAAACTTAATAATATGGGGGGATTTTAATGCTAAACATGAGCTATAGAAAGGTAAGGTCACTAAAAGGAATGAGAAATCTTAAGTGAATCTTTAATATTACATAACCTTTCACCCTTGCATAATAAACATTCTCCACCAACCTTTCAAACAAGTAATGGTAAAAGTGCGATAGATCTAACTATTACATAGTTGAACGTGAGCGCGTTGGTTTTGATAACTTGTTACAAAAAGAATAAACAAAAAGGACGAACAAGGACGGACATCGAAAGATGTCCGTTCTTGTTCGAACTTTAAACTTGCTCGAAATTTAAAACTTTGATATTTTGAAATAAAATGTCCGTTTTTTTTTTTTATATAGTGTGTCGTTTGCCCATGCCGTTAGCATTCATCACATATAAATATTGCTAAACATGTTTTCTTGTACTTGTCAAAACAACAGGTTTAATTGGCCTCTTTTTCGCTCCAAACTGGTAAAGTGCCTAAAATTCTGAGTTGCTTCAGTTCGATATTTTTACAAGTATTTATTATTTACTTCTATCGATTTTTGTGAATTGCCAATAAGATATATATTCACTGTGTCCGAATATTGCTTGAACTGGTTTTGTTACGCTCTCGGGACAACCACTTAAATAGACGCGAAAGTGTATTGGGTGAGCTGGTTAGAAGATATCGTAACCTAAACCCAGAGACACGGAGGGAATAGAATTCTGGACACGACGACTCAAATAAGTTTGTCTCGACGCGGAAGCTTCAGCTTGGGAATTCTCGATTCACCGCAACGTTCATGGCGGGCTCAAAAGTAACAGATGTTGCAAAAACTATTTCACCCTAGTGTATTCTCGGTTATACCCTTCTCATCATATCAGGTGCAACCAAACTTGAAAGCAATTTGTTATAAGTAGCGAAAATTACTTGTAAGACGTATTTGAAAACTTTGTAAAGGTGTAATTTTATATTTCCCAGTGTAATTGTAACGTATTTCTTACATGTTTATGTAACATCTTCGCTGTAAATTCTTTATATATTTTTTTTTGTTTATGAGACAACGCGGGACTTTTACAATAAAAAAAAAATCGTTCCCCACCCCCCAAGGAAAAAGTGTTCATTTTTGTAAAGTGGGCAGCAGTAACGCCCATCGACAAACGCGGAAAGAGCCTTGGCATTTTTCAGTTGCTCAACCCTCCCTTCTTTTCGTTTTACAGCACCAAGCTCTTGAATTTTTTTTTTTTCTGTAGACAGCAACAAACTCAGGACAAGTTGAGTATTTTTTTTAAAGACATTTAAAGGGGTTATATCACGAAAATTAAACGGATAGATAATAATTGAAATGGAATTTTCATAGGCTACTTAGGATGTACACCAAGTTACGCGATTTTTAGAGCTCTGGTAATTACAATAATCAATTTACGAATTTTTATAATTTTCATTTGGCCACCAGGCAACGCTGCCCAAGCAAGTCACACCATGGTGTCCATAAACTACGTGATCATGAACGCTCTTTCATTCAGGCGCCCCCATGATCGCCCAAGCTCTCCTCGCCACGGTACGATCAAAACCGCTCACGCAACTCGATAACCCAAATGCTATTCTCGCTCTCACCCCCGGCATGTTGACCTTCCACCCTGCATGCGCCTGCGAGATATTCCCGGACGACGGTGACCAACTCGCCGTCGCCGGAGCTGGTCGCCAGCGGGTCGCAGTCAAAATGAACAGCTTGCAACATCTCTTGATAGCAATCACTCTCATCGCTGCTGCGAACAGTGTCGAAACTTTGACAAGGCGAGCAATAGTGTAGACGTAATCGCCACGGACCGCATGCTCTAAACGCGGAAGCTAAATCAGGAGGCTGAAGCTCGAGACACCAAGAGAGCCAAGTCCGTGAGTGCCTGTAAGGGGTCACCTCGCGGGAGGCTGGCTACGTAGCCAGCTTCCCGCTCCACCCAAATCCGCCCCTCCGAGGGACCCGCATATAAATCGAATTATCCACGAAACTATCGCGCCATTTTCAAAACAAATTTATCAGGATTTTAGGAACATAAAATGGGTCCTACCAGTATTGTTATCTCATTATATATTTGGCGTGTCATAACCTCTTTAAAGGGGCTTTGCAACAACTTTTTGACTGGTTTTTAATTTGCACCGAACCTGAGCGCACTGAACGTAGTAACTTTGATACTTTTTTTTACTCGAATTTCGCTTTATTTTAAAAGTCATAGGCAAATTAAAGTTACAAAAGCAAGAAAAAAAAAAAAACCTCCTTCATGGCGTCGTTGGTCGTGGCTTGAGTGGCCGTGAAGTAGAGGAGGGGTGGTGAGCTGAGCGGGTGCTCACGGCTGCCGCACTCTGTGTCGACGGCTTGAGAGGGCGCCGCTAAAGCATGTGTTGGATAGGCTGTATGAGGCGGGTGGCCAGGGCGGCTCGCATTGCATTTGCTGCGCGATTAAAGTCTAATTCGGCATGACACCTATTAGCCACAAACGACAGCAAACACGGGGTAAAGATCAGTTCAGAACGGGAGCCACTTCGCGCTGCCATACCGCCAAACGGCCAAATCCCTAGCCAAATCTGCACCGAAGGCCTTCGGAACGCTCGGGATGGTCGGATCCTCGAGCCGGGATACGACCGCAGCGCCGCCGCTTTTATCCGGGACCTTTCGACGCTCGCCGCTCATCGGTGCTTGATCCCACTACCCCTTTCTACTGGGCAGGGTCGGGCAGAAATACTCAAAAATCTATTTGGAAATACAAATACTGGGATACATTAAAATTGTAGTTAAAATACTGATACTGAAATATAACTGTAAAAGTGTATCGCGATACGTATCTGAAATACATTTTAAATATAGGCAAAAACTATTTGGAAATACAAATACAGGAATACATTTGAGGGAGGGCAGAAATACAAATACAGAAATACTGATACTGCAATACATTTTTCGAATTTTGTTTGAGACGCCAAATGAGATGAAGCTTGAAGTTGGAAGTGGAAGTTTTTGATCCCGATATTACTTTCCCGTAGGTTTGGTACTTTGCCTTGAAGGTAGTGGTTTCGGACGACGAGGAGTCTTCAATGGGCTCAAAAAAACGTTCCATCAAGAACTGATCGCGGTTCCTTCCCTGACATCGTGTCTGTCTGACGAGGAATGCGAAAAGACTTCGATCTCTAAATAAATTCAATGTGATCCTAAATCCCATCAAAACGTCACACCGCCCCTGTCCAATAAAGACGCCCCTGTCAACGTTGATCACATAACGTCATGGTGGAATGAACAGGTATTCTTGATCTGTAGGTGTGGCCTTGAACATGAAACTTTACCACGCTGCTGTATGAAAGAACAGTACGTACTTTCGTTGTAGGTTACATCTTGAAGGTCGTGCAGGCAGTTTCATTTGGAATTTTCGAAAAAAGTGGACCACCTGAAGCATTCTGGAACATATGTCTTATCTTCTGTAAAGGTTGAAAAAACGATACGGTGGCATCCCTGTGTTGAAGGTCCTTCCTGCCGACCCTCCGCCTCCGACGCATTGATTGCAGTCCTCAAATTTCGCCTAGCGTCATCCAAAGAGATCTATTGAGAAGTGTGTATATGTATATGTCAATGATAAAATAAGTGCACCCCTAGGAATTTTCCTGAACATATTGTACTTTCGTTTTGGTCACAACCCAAAAGATGCGACACGTGTCATGAAGACCCTAAAGAACTTGGTAGTAGGTTTATTGCTGACTGCAGACAAAAGTGAGCAGGGTTTCCTCAAATACGAAGCTGCTAATATTTTTATGTGTGAGAATAATTTGTCTTGTTTAAACTAATATCACCTATCAAAGGATAAAACATATAATAAGTTATGTTTTTGCCTCAAGAATTCGCTTTTTTGGCTGCAATTTCAAACTTTCTTTAGCTTTCTTTTTTGTGTGTGTGTGTGGGGGGGGGGGGGGAGGGGAGGGAAGGGAAGGGGGGATATCAACCCAAAATTGAGCAAAGGCCTCGATATGCAAACAAGTATATATTAAAGTTTGTCTACGAGAAGTTCGAAAAACTCGTGTCGACACATAACCACGGCGCATTTATACTACGAAACAGTTTCCTAGTTTTGCCAGTTGTGTTCATTTTCAAAAAAGCCTTACAAAAAATTTAAACAAAGATTTAGCAATAACTTTTAAAAAAATTGGCACACATTTCAAACCTATATCCATCAATACGTTACACGTTTCAGGTTTATACACTAACCACGTGTTGTGGAAAGTGAACATACATTTCTTTCGATGAAGAATGGATTGCAAGAAATGTAACCCTCAAAATAATATCAAAGTGAAAAAAGGCACCGTTATGCGCAGCATATCAAGACACCTTAAATATTGAAATATATTTGTCCAACCGAAAGCTCTGATTATTCTTCCAATGCGACCAAGCCTTTAAATTTCTAATATTTCATCTTTATATCTAGATATACGAACAAAATCAAGCACCTAAAATATTTCTGCGCCATGGTGTCACGCTATGGCATCATTTTCGCTCCGACCAACCGGCGAGGAGAGTTAATCGCAATGTGATGCCATAGCAACCAACAAAGCAACAAATTATGCTTGCATCGTCATGGGCTTGCTGTTATTTAATCTGGATTGATGTCGGATCGATTAAACATAGTGCTCAGTGGACTACAAAAACTACGTAGTAAAAAAAACAAAAGAAACAAGAGCGCCAGTAAGACATAAGCTTTGGATAACAGCTTTTCACACGCCACTGAGTCTGATAGAAGCAGGTTCAAGAACTGGTATGATGTCCGAGTCTCCAAGAAGACCGTTTGAACTTATCTTTCTAGCGAGCTTCATATCCCTGGTGGTGGCGACCAGTTGCCGCGGGTCAGGTCAGGATATCAACTCCTTTTTCCTGAATTGGACCCAGGCAGGAAACGATGTGTACTTTGTCTGCTGTGGTGGAGCTTGGGACCCTCACGACATCAAGTGGCAGAAGAGCGTTGCTGTGAAAGGGACACGCTGGTGCGCAGGCCTGAGAAATTTAAGGGCCCTCTTCGAACAGGTCAAAGTACGTGGCGCCCCAACATATTTTATAATGTATCGTCACCGTGGAACCCCTGGAGACTGCGTCGACGCGGTGGCGAAGTTTTACAGTCAATTGTACTCCACGAAATTGATTGTGTTCGGGCACTTCGATGCATGCCAAGCTTCCGCAGCACGTTTTTCTAGTCAGCGGAAAACCCTTTGTATCTGCTGCGTCTCGCCACGTTTGGGAAAATATGCAACTGCAATCAAGAGTGGTAATTGGTCTGGTGAGTGCGCACATCCCGGAATTGATTACTTTTCGAAATACGATCGTGAGAAGAACAGCCCGCGGAGCCTCCTTTCCTTCTCGGGAAAGAGTGTAGCGGTGGGCTGCAGGCTGTCGCTCATGACGTCTCACAAACGCACCGCTTGCAACGATCCCAGGAGCCAATTGTTCCTAGAGGGTTTGACGCGGCTCAATGCAACACTAGTGAAGGCAGTGTTCACACCCAGAGATGCTCTGCGGCACTACTTCGCTAAACAAATTGATGTCCATATGTATTTACGTTCAGTGAGGTTCGAGGCTCTCTCGCACCTTGATGTAGCGCTCGTCACCGATTTCAACTGCATCTCGTTTTACGTGAAGAAAACTGGGACCAAGCCTGTCAACGTTGGGTACATCCTCCAAGAGTCAAAGCTGTGTCTATACTTCTTGACGTCATGTCTCGTACTTTGCTTTGTCGTGCTTCTTGTGGCTGATTCAGTCGACCCCGCCACGTCAAGTATGACCGTGGCCAACGACATCATGCTCTCTCTGGTTGCGACTTTCTACTCAACCTCTTGCGACATGCCAGCTACTGTTGGTTGCTGTACCAGTCGCCGCTTTGTCATCCTAGCATGGGTCCTAGGCAGCTTCTCACTTTCCGTGTATTTCAAAGGTCAAATCACTTCGTGGCTGATTGCTCGCACACCAGAATACATTGTCGACGATCTGAGTAAACTGGAAACGGCTCTAGACGACAACGCTATTCTACCATGTGTAACTGAGACCTCGCATGAGTACATGAGAATTATTACAAACGGAACTGAACTCCAGAGTAAAATTAAAAAGTCCATTGGTTCGCATACGAAAGATACCGTTAAGACGAGTGTGATTGAATGCCTGAAATGCGCTACAAAGAAGTCCCGATTTTGTGTCGTATGGAGACAGACTGAGTGTTTCTTCAAGATGATACATCTCGGGGTCACCGAGTCGAAGGAGCCGATACTAGTTGCGTATTCTGGTGTGCATGTTCGTAAAAACTACAATCTGAGGATGGCTTTTCGGTCGCTTTTACTAAGAATCTTCGAAACTGATTGGGCTCACATGGGCGTCGTAAAGTGTCTGGCTCGCCATGAAGAACACATAATCGAGCCGATATCGGAGTCTGTTAATTTATACACAGTAGCACAGTTTATGCTGGCGTGTTTTTGCATGTCGGTTGCTGTTTTCCTTTTGGAGGTAATCTTGGGGCGCTACTTCATTCAACGTGCTGGGAGACTGACAGGAGTACGAGTTGCGTAAGATGTTTATGAAGGAAATGGAAACATTTCCCTATCGTGGAATACTTTTAAATTAACAACTGCTCCGGATCTTTGTGTGTTTGTGCGTATGTAATCAAATATCTTTCGATCACCCTAGATGCACAATGTTGATCAACCTGAAGAGAAGCCACGGCTGTCCATATATAGCTTTGCCTGTGTATGCACTTGTAAAACACATGGCATGCATGCCATCTTGCAGTTAATTTGAATAAGCTGTCGCGCTGACTTTGGTTGTGACACAGGCACACAGATATAAAATAAACTGATTAAACAATGCAAAATCCGTTTGTATGTGGTTATTGGAATATCTTTACTTTGGTATTGTATTAGTTTGGCACCGGCGTACGCTCCTCATCTCACTTAGAAATGTCTGGGTTGTTTCTGCCACCTGATCCGAGCGTCGCGAATACTGCCACTCGTCGTCCATGTAAGAGCTCCATTCGTTCGGCAGTGGGAAACGTACCAAAATGTAAAAGCGGTCTAGTTGCTTAAACATTTTGGACAAAAACAGCGCAAAGGACAATGAGTAGCAGAAGCCGCTTAACAACTGACATATTAATAGAGAAGAATATCCCACCTTGACTTGTTCTTCTGCTCCCTCTGATTCTTGTGTATTAAAACGTCAGTTGATAGTCAGCGCTCGTCCTCTCCACTTCTACTAGTCCACGTCCTTAGCGCTGTTTTTGTCCATAAGGTAAAACTTCGTGGAGCCTGAATGGCTACGTGTGGTACTCAACGGTTCCTGCCAGACGTTCGTTGTAGCGACCAGATCGGGCGGAAATTTTAAGGCCCGACCCGACGCGGTCTTACGAATTCCTGACTCGAACCCAGCACGATTTTGACCTTGGTTTGTTAACGTCGTTTCGAGCCCGCGACCCAAGAGATGAGTATTTTGACCCGAGCACGACTCGTACGTGCCAGCCTCTTATTTGTAACCTGAGCCCGACGCGAGTCCCCTTCTAACGGGTTTTATGGCTGCCTCATAAGATTATCTTAAATGGAATTAGGTCATACTTGGGCATGGGAATGACCCTCGTACAAACATTATACAAAGCGAGAAATATATTTTTGGAGTTCGAAACAGCTACCCCTTCATTGCAAATTTGAATTTGAAAAACTGAGGTATCCCCAAACGATACGAAAGGAGTGTTCGTACTTTTTCTTTGTCGCATTTTGTTAGCATGCGCATATTTCTGGAAGGGTAGTTGAAAGGATATCGTGTGTCAGTACCCTTCGAATTGTGTTGCGTGTATGTTTTGACAGTGGAAAGTGAGTCAGCCAAAATGGTCATCCACGAGGTCACCCGGGGCTGAAGTGCCACCACCTCCTCCGCTCAACTGTTTAACTTTTCGGTGCTCTTTTGGCGTTTGGTGTTCTTGGGGATGCACAATCTCTGTCTCTCACCTGCCGGGCGCCCGTGTTTACGGACCCGACGAACGAGTCAACTAGGCTGAACCCGGGAGACCACACAAGGAGTAGCGGCTACTGCGAACGCTGCCGAGACTCGCCGATGGCCTTCGCAACGGCACCGCTCATGTAGTCGGCGTAGCCGAAAGATGCCTCAACTCGTTTCGATTTAGCACTTTTTATTTGGCATAACTGTCTATCCCAGGGCAAGGCAAGGTCTCTTTAGTTTTGTCTGTCATTAGCTGTACAGACATACATTGCAACAACGGAACTGAGGTGAATGTTGGTATCGTACACGTTCCATTTTATGACTAATAAGTGTCACGTTCATAACAATTATGCAAAATTATACATTCGTCATTGCATAATCTCTCCCAATTGGTCGTTTCCCTGGTCTTAGTGCACACTGGAATGCGTTGGGACCACACTATGGCACTCAAAACTGTTCAGCAGCTTTTTCGTCAGCTTTCGGTTGACGCATTCGGTTGCGGCAATATAGAAATTATCCGAGACTGCGGTGAGGACAGAAACACGACAGGGATAAGAAAAGAGGCATCAAACACAGAGCTGTCTTAGTATTGCCACATAAATCTCTTTTATTGGGCCTGAACTAAAAGGTTGAGCACTTATAAGCTGAATAAATGGAACAGATCCCTAATGAAAAGTACATCAGAGAATCTTGGTGTAACTTCAGGAAATTATGGTGTAACACCCAACTAAATGGTGTGTCCACGAGACAGGCTGATGTAAGTAGCACACCAGTCTGGTGATCTCACCAGAGTGACTGATATTACACTAGATGCCTTGTGAAAGCACCAGGTCAGCGTGACGTACTTACTTGTGGACTTGTGGGCACACCGGCCGGCTTGACGTGCCGATCAAACTGTGTGTCAGACATACCAAGCAGTTCAGCAAACACTCCAGCCTGGTGTGTTCGATAATGATGATGATGGTGATTATGATGACGATGATTATGATAATGGCGAGAACGACGATGACGATAATAATAATAATAATAATAATAATAATAATAATAATAATAATAATATCAAGCAGGTTGTTTTATTTCTTAAAGAGCAACGGGTCTGTCCTCCCTGTTTGTGAAATGTCGTATGGTTTTTCCACAAGTCATAACAAGAAAACTAATAGCAACCAAAAATCAGTTGTCTTTGAGGCGTTTTCGAATGGCGTTCTAAATGCACAACCTTTAGGGCCTCTTGAACTTCTCCTTGGGCGGGCACACTCACGAGGCGACATAAGGGGACATTGCCAGGCATTTGTGATATATAGTCTTTGTGTTTTTTTGTATATTTGTTTAAAACAAGGTGTGAAAGGTTTACTTATGCAGTTTGTGCAGGTGAGTTATAGTACGGCCATGGGGACATAGTATACACGAACTCATCTGTGTTACGTCACGGCGCGGTGGTGGCGCGTCGGGCGCACTTCCGGTCTGTAGCTGTGAGCAGAAGTCCTCATGCGAGACGTGTATTCCTGCGTTGTTTTGAAAGGAACCAGACAAAAACCTGCCTTCTCGTCAAAACGCGGCGACTGGGACTGTACCAAAAGAGTCGAGAAACGTTTGAAGGTCAGTTTTCACGTGCTCGGCTCGTCCGAGAGCGTCGGGTCACGACTGTTTGGGCGGGAAGCACTTTTGGTTGAATTCACGGATACTTATGGTAATCAGATTTATTTGTTTTGTTCCAACATGAACGCCGGAAAACCGTCACGTTTTGCGGACCACCTGTGGACTACGTTCAGTGTCCTCAAGTTCAAACATCCGCATGGTCGTTCGAACAGTCGTCTGCTCTTTCAAACGTTTCTGCTGGTCGTCTGTTCTTTTAGACAACACCGGCCCGTAGACCAAATGTTGCCTAATTCACTCGGTCCGATTCTGCTTGCGATTTACAGAATCGACGTCGACCATCTCAGCTACGGGTCACGCTTTTGCAGCCCGAGCGACGTCGCGACTGAAAATTACGAGCGAAATCTTATCATGCGAATCAGGCGTTACATATTGCGGCGTCCACGCGGAATGAATCACCGCATGTCACATTATTCACGCGACGTTTTGCGGTGTAACGAGCCTCGGTAATTTCGCTGAGGCCGCTCAAATAGTCAAGCATTGCCAGAAAGACGTAGATTCAACAATTCGAACGCGAAAAAGGGCAGGGGGACTCATACCGACGCCGACAACATCGCATTTCAATGGTTTGTTTATGGGCGGCGGCGACCTTCTTGCCCACACTCCATCGCGCATGCGTGGCGCCGGTGGCGCCCGCTAGGGTGCTCCGGTTTGTTTGTAAACATGAGTTGGTGTATAAGGGGCCAATCGTAATGATCTGTCGACTAATTAAGTAAAATTTGTTAATTAACTTTAAAATTAGTGTAGACATATGGCTCCATTTAGAAACTTGCTGAGCGTCATAGAAAGCCACAACATCCGTAATTTATAAAGCCTTTGAGCGCATGAAAATCGCAGTTGAGTGCTAAAGGTACCAGACGTGCAGCAGGAGCGAGGCTACAGGTGCGATAAAGCGCACGCATTATCTTTCTGTCTCTTATCTTAGCCCAACTTTTCTACCTCTGCACGAGTGGTACTTTTATCGCACTACTACGCTTCCCACGTGCTCAAAGTATTTGTAGAAAATATTGATTTAAGGATTTTCCATGACGCTCAGCAAGTTTCTAATTAGAACCATATGTCTATTTTCACCGATTAAAATTTAAATTAACAAATTTTAATTAATTAGCCATCTGATCGTTACGATTAGACCACAGTATCATGTCCCAGTGGCCGAATAACTCACCTGCACACACCACATAAGTGTAGCTCTTCACAACATATTTTTAAAGAAATATGTTAATTAAAAAAAAAAAATAAACGTCCTTAGCCGTCAGTGTCACTTGGAACCTTGTTGTTTTTTACGGGTTTTGTTTGCGGGTTGTTTGCGGGTTTATGGCGAAAGAGCGCCAACAGCTATACTGCGCCAAACCAGGTAAGCTAAGCAAAAAGTTTAGTTAAAGTACGCTAAGAGTAGACTAGAACTTGGTTTTAGTTTGTGTTAGATTCCTGTACTTTTAAGAAAAGCTTAAATAGGTTCAAATTATGAGTAGGCTGCTCCCCTAGAACCAAAATAGGGTGAAACGTGGTGTTGTATTTGGTAAACTCGGGGAAATAGGACTTCAATTGTTGTAGAAGGCCACGGCAAAGAAAGCAAACATGAGGAACAGATAAAATGTCTCCACAGGGCTCTTACACCGGCAGTTCCTCACCTATAAGCAGGTATTGATGAGTAAGAAAAGGGTGGCCTATTCTTAAGCTGCACAGGAGGACTTCGTGGAAACGATTTTTGTTATAGGAGGTTTCCCAGGCACCAAGTTCTCGTTTGATTTCATAAAGCGTGTTATTATGGCGTAACTTCGATTCGGAATGCCATAGTCGTGAAAGGGAAAATCTTATTGGCGTTTTAATTTCTTGGTGACGTACCTGGACATTTTCTGGTAAAATGTTTTTATGAAGAGGCAGCTAGTCTATCTGCAGCCTTGTTCCCTGCGATACCCACATGGCACGGGAGTCAGAAAAACTTAATGTCATTCCAACCCGCGAGTCCCTATTGAACCTTTGCCCGTACGAGTTGAGTTGATTCTTGGTGTTTAACGGACGATACTGCAGTGAGAAAACTCTGAGAGTCTACAAAAATGGATTGATTAATATCTTTGTTCTTGAGTACATAGTCAGGTGCTGCTGGAACACCATATAGGTTGCAAGTAAAAATGCTGGCGACATTGTTAAAGGGATAGTGCGCCGTTTTCTCGAGCTACCCAAGCTAAAGGTGTTTTCTGAAAACTGGGTATTCGCCCTTTCTGAAAAGATTATTGACAACTTGAAATTGACTGTAGTTTATAAGAAAAGTATAAATTAAGAAGATACGTAAACCATGTTCCTGACTTCCCGCCGGGAGGTTTCTGTTTCTCGTGCGGTTGTGCTGTGATGTCACTGTTGGGTAGGCACGGCCAGGAAGGCTGTGGCAAGACTTGCGGCTAGCTCTCTCTAGAAAAGAAATGGCGCAGGCCTTTGACTCGGACAGCATCAGCAGCTGCTCTGAGCTCGGCACCGCGTATTTAGAGGTCGATCTCAGTGAGTCTCCATTTGCCTTCGATCCGCCGGCGTTGCCTTATCGCGCCAACGGCGGTGGAGAGTACGGTTTCCTGCCGCGCTGGGCAGTGTAACCTGTGCAATCCGCCTACAGTGATTGAGACTGGTAAGGCTCCTTCAACATTCCCCTTTTTCTATTTTCTTGGTGTTCTCCACTGATCACGTACACTTGCCACAGGTGTTCCTGCGGCGGGTGCTGCCCCGCGCTTTGGGACGACGATCTTTGTTGTGCGGAAGTTTCCGTGATGGGCCCGCTCCGAGGTAACAGCTGCAGCACACGCCACGAGACGTTTTCGCTTTTGTGCCTCCGCAGGGATCTACCCGAAGTCCGCGCTCGTCACGTGCGACACTACTCACCGATATACGTGGAGTGCTGCGATACCAACCGGTGCGGACAATCTTCACTAGCTCTGCCTCACCTGTAGCCCGTTAAGGTACACTGTAGTTAAGGTTAGGATGCGCGCGCTCGTGACTTTTGGACAGTTCCCCGGTGCACGAGCGTCCGTGTATCAGAAGCCACTTCTTGAAGCTGGGAGCACGTTCCTGTAGCTTTCGCAGAGCGAGTGCGGGATTTACGCTCGAGCACATCTATTTCCTAGGAGATAGTATCGCTAGTTGAACCCCCCGCACATTTTAACACAACAGCGAAGCGTTTCATACTCAGTGCACAGCGCTACCAAAGCTACTGGTGTGAGCGCGTCAGTCTGCCTAGGGCTCGAATTGTCGCGAAATGAACCGCGAGAGACGTCTTCTTGCTCGCGCCAGTAGCTTTGACATTGTTGTAGGAGTAGATTATAGCGGTTTTATATGTTCGTGATGTGGCACATATGCAGGAAACACTAGGTGCAAGGAATAATGCTGAAATGAAAGGGAAGATACACAAAACTCTGCATTAATTTATCATGCTAATTGATTTATTTCATATGGCTCAGGTACACAGCCTACAGGTTCTTCGTTTGGTGGGTATGGGGCTTCCTGGGAGAAGGCAACCTCCAGAGGCTGCCAGCCTGCGTGTGTTGGGAAATGACGATGCAGCTTAGCCATCACCGTGACGAAGGACCAAGCGGCAACACCACGTGTTTTGTCCGTATCGGCTTGGGGGCGTTATCCATTGTTATCATAACTGACCTTGTTTTACTTACGGGCGCTGCTCGGAAATAAACCAGTTGCTACCATGCCGTCGACGGGGCGGTCTCGTGGCACTTTAGTGACGACGAATACGGACACACAAGCGGGCGGCGCTCCGTCACCATGGAATACGCGTGAAGACAGGCGTCACCCTACGGACAAGATGGCCCACCTCGTTCCTCCCTTCAACAACGGGACAGATAAGTGGCCGTCCCATATCATTCGAATTGAAGCATTCTTTGAGGGGAACGCGGTGATTGACCCAAAGACGAATCGGAGGTTGCTGGTCTCTTCGCTAAGCACAAGAACAGTCGAGGTACTGCAAGCGACTTGTGCACCGGAACGCGTAAACAAGCTTCTATATGAAGAAGTGGTCAAGGCGCTAGGGGACTTCTTTTCGCCGACGCCCAATGAAATCGCGGAGAGTTTCAAATTCTTCAACAGACACCAGAAGGAAGATGAGACACTGCAGGAATTTCTCGTGGAGTTACGACGACAAGCGGAAAAGTGTAATTTCGGCAGCATGGTCGACCGGATGCTTCGCTACAGGTTAGTTTGTGAAGTGAGAAGTGAAGAGGTTCGTAAACTGTTGTTGGCTCGACGTGAAGTGACTCTAAAAGAAGCAGAGAATATCGCCTTGGCAGCCGAAAGCCGACGCCGATAACGTCGCGGCTATGAAACTACCACGTCGGTAGAGTCCGAACTCAACGCCGTCACCCCTGGCACAGGGCAGGGTAAACGGCCAAACACCCAAAAGACCAACAACAAGGCTCGTTACAGGTGCTAGGGACTCAAGTTCTCCTGATGGTTGTCAACGTTGTGGCGCAAGATCACATGCTACTAATTCGTGCAAGCACAGGTCGGCCCAATGCTTCCGCTGCGGGAGTTACGTTCATTTGGCGCGACGGTGCACCCGGGAAAACGCACAAGCCGGGAAAAATGTGGGCGGGAGTGAGCGGTACAACAAGGCTTCCAACGCACTGGAACTCTCCAGCCCTTCCGAGGACGACGAAGGACACCTGCTGACGCTGGAATGCCATTTCACGGATGGCGACAACAACGTTGGGTTCGTAGAGCACATGCACCGAAACTTTGTCTGGGGTAACTTACCCCTCGTCATGCAAGTAGACACCGCGGCTCACCGGTTAGCGTCGTGTCGAAGGATGTTTACGAGAGATTCAAGGGATGGTGAACCGAAATTTGGATTTCAGAAAACAATGCAGGAGCTATAGGCGGGACGCTACGATTCCTACAGCACTACTCGTATGGCGATATCTCGAACGGACGGCCGTATTTTTGGAAAAAGAGGTCGAGATTGAACGGGGCCGACGAGGCGCGTGACGTCAAGATATCTCGTTTCCTCCTCCTTTCGCTTCGCCCCCTCAAGGTGGCGAGGCGGAGAAGACGCGAGGCCGTTCCCTCTCCTTCTCGACTCTTCTAGGAGAAACAAGACGTCAACATATCTGTCAAATGCGTTTCCTTTTTTTGGAAAATTAGGGTCATCCGTTCGAGATATCGTTGTATGAGTGATGTTTTTGTGTTTGTTGCATCCTGTTGCACGCTTTTGCCGCCGTGTTTTGTGGAATCCAGATTTTGGTTCAGCATCCCTTTCAAGGAGGCTTGGCCGACGCTGGAGGAAACGAGAGTGCGGTTGACGTGTTTCCTGGGCAGCGTTCCTGTGCGAGGTGAGCTAAACTTGCGAATCACCTATCAAGACAAGACTCTGGACAGCAAACTGATTCTTATGGGCTGCCCGAGACCATCTTTGTGTGGGCGAGACTTAATCCGGGACATGAATGCATGCGGGGCCTCGGTGCTTCATCTCGCCAGCGGACAGACGTCATCAGAGGGAGCAGGACAAGCACCAAGTTCGGCGACGGATTCAAATCTGCATGCGGTTTTGACGGAATACGCGGACCTGTTCGGGCCAGTCCTGGGTTCACTGAAGAGACCACCAGTGCAACTGAAGTTACGCCGAGACGCTACGCCCAAGTTCATAAAGGCAAGACCCGTTCCTTACGCTTTGCGAACAAAAGTAGGGGAAGAGCTCGATCGCTTAGTGGCGGAGGGAGTGTTGTCGTCGGTGACGCACGCGGAGTAGGCAACTCCAGTTGTGCCAGTCGTAAAGAAAGACAGAAGCATCCGATTATGTGGGGATTTTAAAATAACACTGAACGGGGCATGCCACACTGAGCCATACCCATTGCACCTTACTGAAGATATATTCGCGTCACTCAGCGGGGGAGAAGTGTTTAGCACGCTTGTCCTAAGCAACCCGTACAACCAGGTCAGTTTGGACAAAATGTCTCGTCAGTTATGAGATATTAACGTGCACAAAGATCTATTTTCATACAACAGGCTGCCCTTCGGTATCGCATCAGCGCCTGCTATCTTCCAGAAGAGAATCGAGTTCGTGCTCAAGGATTTGGAAGGGGTACTGTTGTACCTCGACGGCGTCCTGGTTGCAGAGAAGGAGGGCCAGTTGACACTTCAAGTGGTGCTGCAGCGGCTGCGAGAGAAAGGTGTCCAACTGAACAAAGGCAATTGCAAATTCCGTCAACACGAAGTGAACTCTCTCGGCCATAGAATTGATGCACACGGCCTTCATCCGAAAGACGACAACTTAGAAGCAATCTTAAAGGCGCCACGTCCAACGGACGTGTCCGAGCTTCGATCTTAACTGGGGTTAATAACTTATTACAGCAAATTCTTGCCCAACTTTGCGACTCTCCTGGCTCCCCTGTACGAATTGCTTGAAGAAAGGTCAGAAATAGTACTGGTCGAAAAACACAGAAGAGGCTTTCCAGCAGAGCAAGCTGAAGTTGAAACAGTCTCGGATATCAGCACACTTTTACCCAACGAAGCCCCTACGGTTAGAATGCGACGCATCTCCGTATGGTATAGGTGCAGTGCTATCCGTAAAAGCAGGGAAGCATTATCAGCCCGTAGGGCTCTGCTCATGCACCTTGTCGAAAGCAGAGCGGAATTACGCGGACTTAGAAAAGGAAGGCTTGGCGCTGGTATTCGGTGTCACCAAGTTTCGAGAGTAACTATGGGGGCGTTCATTTACATTGGTGACTGATCACAAACCACTGGTGCTCACCTTTCATCTCAATCGTGCTGTACCCCACACGGCTGCCGCAAGAGTGTAGCTCTGGACGTTACTGCTAAGTGCATACTCATACCAAATTGAGTACCATAAAGGGGAATTGAACCAAAATGTGGATGCCCTTAGTAGATTGCCGCAACCGGGATCCGGAGAAGTGTCGTCCGCAGACTTGCAAGAGTATGTCCTAGTCAGGGAGGCGTTGGATGACGAATTTATTCCTACCACAGAACTCCAGCGCCAGACGACGCCGGACTGTTTTATACCAGGGGAAAAGATGGATCCTGAAGTGCTGGCCAAACGATCAGCACAAGGGCGACCGGCAACTGGGACCGTACTACACTCGAACGCCCGAGCTGACACTGGCCCACGGATTGGTATATTGGGGACAGCGGGTGGTCATTTCGGAGACCGCACGGGAGACAATGTTGAAATTACCGCATGACGCTTATAGGGGCGCGTCCGGAATAAACGTCCTCGCAAGAACTTTGTTATGGTACCCAGGGTGGATAAGGATCTCGAACAAGTAGCGCGAAGGTGTCCCGCGTGCCTTTAGTAGATTGCCGCAACCGGGATCCGGAGAAGTATCGTCCGCAGACTTGCAAGAGTATGTCCTAGTCATGGAGGCGTTGGATGACGAACTTATTCCTACCACAGAACTCCAGCGCCAGACGACGCCGGACTGTTTTATACCAGGGGAAAAGATGGATCCTGAAGGGCTGGCCAAACGATGAGCACAAGGTCGACCGGCAAATGGGACCGTACCACACTCGAAAGGACGAGCTGACACTGGCCCACGGATTGGTACATTGGGGATAGCGGGTGGTCATTCCGGAGACCGCACGGGAGACACCGTTGAAATTACCGCACGACGCTCATAGGGGCGCGTCCGGAATAAAAGTTCTCGCAAGAACTTTGTTATGGTACCCAGGGGTGGATAAGGATCTCGAACAAGTAGCGCGAAGGTGTCCCGCGTGCCCTTAGTAGATTGCCGCAACCGGGATCCGGAGAAGTGTCGTCCGCAGACTTGCAAGAGTATGTCCTAGTCATGGAGGCGTTGGATGACGAATTTACAGAACTCCAGCGCCAGACGACGGCAGACTCCGTTTTTATACCAGGGGGAAAGATGGATCCTGAAGGGCTGGCCAAACGATCAGCACAAGGTCGACCGGAAAATGGGACCGTACTACACTCGAAAGCCCGAGCTGACACTGGCCCACGGATTGGTATATTGGGGACAGCGGGTGGTCATTCCGGAGACCGCACGGGAGACAATGTTGAAATTACCGCACGACGCTCATAGGGGTGCGTCCGGAATAAAACTCCTCGGAAGAACTTTGTTATGGTACCCAGGGTGGATAAGGATCTCGAACAAGTAGCGCGAAGGTGTCCCGCGTGCGCGCAAGTAGCTTCGCTACCGCCATCTCAAGTGCCAGTACCGTGGCCAGAAACCAAATAAAGATGGGCCCGAGTGCCCATCGACTTTGCAGGGCCGGTCGATGGCTTCATGTTGCTAATAGTTGTGGACTCGCACAGTCAGTGGATTGAGGTAGCTCCGTTAAAGACGACCACAGCGGAATTCACTACTTCAGCTCTAAGTACAATCTGAGCCCAGTTCAGTCTACCGCGGACCATTGCTTCGGATAATGGTCCCCAGTTCGTGAGTGTCGAATTTAAAGACTTTAGCTCGCTCAACAATCTTCAACATCTACGCACTCCTCCATATTCCCACCGTCAAACGGCTTAGCCAAGCGTGCCGTGAGAACCGTGAAAGAAGGGTTAAATAATGAAGGAGGGTAGCATGCAAACCCGGTTGGCCCGATTCCTGCACGGTTACCGGAGAAGACCAGGAAAAGATGGGCAAACCCCCTCACAACGGTTACTCGGATATACCATTCGATCGCGTATTGATGCCCTTGTGCCAGTGCCTTCGTCGACAACTCCCATTGTGACTGCTAACCCATTCCATCCTGGACAGACGGTGTGGGTCAAAAATCATAATCCTGGAGACAGGTGGCTGCCCGGCATTGTGAAAGAAACCATCGGCCATCGGTTGGTGCACGTCAGCTCGCCCGAGGATAAGCGACTTCGGCATGCACACCAAGTTCGTCTCCGTGATGACGACTCCCCACGAGCTCCCTCGGTCAACGCAGCGACGGAAGATACCGCGGTACAAGCATCTCCAGAGCGGCAACCAAGCGTGATCTCGGACCACAGAAGTACTCCGGGTCCGGCAGCCGGATCTCCAAGAAGATTCAGTCGGGTTAGACGTCCACCGGCTCGCCTTTTTCATAAGGAGAAGGAGTGCAGAGAAGTGACGATGCAGCTTAGCCATCACCGTGACGAAGGACCAAGCGGCAACACCACGTGTTTGTCCATGTCGGCTTGGGGGCGTTAGCCATTGTTGTCTTATCTGACCTTGTTATATTTACTGGCGCTGCTCGGAAATAAACGAGTTGCTACCATGCCGTCGACGGGTCGGTCTCGCTTACTTTACTGCAGCGTGCTTCAGTGTATTCGGGAAGCTTTCCGATCCACCAAATACGTCATGTTTGCATGGACGTAGGTAAGTGAAATGAAAATCCCTGTTCACCCATTTTCATCACAACATCCAAACATTCACCTCTTAAAAGTGAAGAAGTCGTCAGATCACTGTTCTCAGAACATTAGAGAAGATGACATCGAAAATATAGAAGAAAAGTTGCTCCGAGTGCAATTAATTATGCTGCGTCTTTATACCAGCTGATAAGCAAACTAGTTTTAAAAGCATTGTTTGTAAGCGGATTGTAAGACAAAAAGTCACCGCCTCCGATGTCCAGAATTTACAAAGATAAGGCAGTGGTCAAAAAGAAGAAGTAAAATGCTTCGCAAGAACGTTTGCTACCAAAGTTGCTTCCGAATGATAACCACTGTCATCTTGTAATGCAATTGATGGCGCCGTCGACAGTGTCTGCTGTAGTCTGGTTCAGTCTGTCAAGGTATTTATTTACTGCGAGCAGAACCTAAGCACCTCCGGCCGTCAGGACATGCAGTTCCGAACCTCGAGGCGCGAGACACACCAGCCAGTGCTCATGGCTTGATGGCGTCCTTGATGATGACAGAACGCTGTCTGCTACATTTCCCGTCACGAAGGCTGGAGCCGCTGGGGTGCTATGCGTCTTCGCTAGATATACCTTGGGGTGGGTTTTAAATCATACGGTGGACCTCCTGGGCTCGCAGGCGTTAGAAGGTCCGATGGAGACGCGGTGCGTTCCCCTAGTCGATCTGTGCTGACCGGAAACAGGATTACATCTGAAACATCAAATGTGACTCGGTCCTTCAGGTGCTCAGCATGTACACGTCGAAATTTATGCTCCTCATGCAGGACGCCAAACATTACGCTGTCAATCCTTTTTTTTAATCACGCCCTTTGTCCAATTCTGCTTTCTCAGTGGGTGCTTGATCCAGACTTTTTGATTTACTAGCGCGAGTTCATTAAGCAGGCCTTTTGAGACGTGGACTGTTTAGCCAAAGGTTTTACCAAGTCAAGAACCGTCCTGTAGTGTCGGTGGCTTAAACGTTTGCATGGTGGCTTCCTGGTGGAAATATGGGGAGTAATGCGGTATCGCATCAGGAAGTCTTGCATGCTCCTCCGGCTGTCCTTCCCTTTTGTACGGCGGACAGCGGTCTTCAACGTCTACATGAAGTTCTCGGCCTGACGATTCAATTTGGGATGATACGGTGGCGTGAGAAGATGGTGAATGCCGTTTAGAGAAAGAAACGATTTAAATTGGGAACTGCGGTTCATTGTCGGTTACCAGTTGTTCTGGCAGACCATGGTGCTGAAATATCTCTTAAAAGGCATCCATGGTTGCTGATGTTTTCGTGGTAGTCATCGTGATGACTTCCGGTCATTTGCTGTAAGCGTCAATTTCGATGAGGTAGTGCTTTTCTGCTAAGTCTGTATGAAGGTGATACCAAGGTGTTTCTGAGTCTTCCCAACGATGCGGAGGAACTTGCAGTCGATTGCCCGAAATCGATGCTCTCTGTCCACACTGTTGTGTTTGTTTTTCGATGTCTTGGTATATTCTTGGCCTCCAAACTTAAGATCGCCCGAGCATCTTCATCTTCGCTTGGACAACGTAACCTTCAGGCAGCAGGTCAAGGATAAATGGTCTGAGCTTGCTGGGAATTTCGGTTTGAGCATTCCACAAGATGAAACCGTTGAGCTCGGCAAGTTCTGATCTTTGCTTGTGGAACGGTTGAATACTAGGATCAAGAATATTCGTTGGCCATCCTTCCATGATGTGTCTGCGAGCCTGGGAGAGTTTTTTATCCTTTGTGTTCTTCTTGGTGATGTCCGCTGCCTTGATGGGGAGCTTCGCCAGAATTTCGTTGTGCAGTGCAAAAACATATTCAGACTGAAGATCGATGTGAATCTCGCCTTCTTTTATTTCTTGGGCAAAGACTTGATCACGTCCTCATGAGAAGGTACGTGATATAATTATTATTTCTCATGATTATCTCATATGGAGATTCGTGAGCTTTTATTGCGATAAATGAGCTAATATAGCTGAGCTGCTCAGTGAGGGTGGCCCCGGCGTAGTCCCCGGGATCGACGACTTGCGTTTCGGAGGGAGCTTCTAAAGACTCCAAAGTATGCACGAGTGAATGTAATGTAATTAATGCATATAATGAATTAGAAATAAACACTGAAAAACAAAATATATCACACTTAGAGCATAGAATAAAAATATTATTCCCACGCTTAGATTTCTATTTAGAGGTAATGTAATTAGTTCTGTAGGTGCTCACAAGTTTTGGGGTGTATTTGCAATATACTTTAAATTGGTCTTAGCATATTGATCAAAGTTGACCCGCCATTTCTTGATGAACTTAAAATATGAATGGAATAAAAAATACCCTCCCTCTTTGGGTAAAGTGCCAGCTATATTATTATCTTGCTTACCCTCGCGTAATCTATTGCAGTTTGGTATGAGGTATTTGCTCAAAGATCTCAAAGCATCAACTTCAAGTGTTACAGAAACAAGCATTACGTTCTATCACGTACATTTTCGGCTATACTTTATGCAGCATTCACTTTTAACAATTGAACAATCACTCACGCAAAAATTGGCAATATACATATTCTGCAAATAAGATAAGATCCTCAATACATACATGAAAAATATACCGCCAGAAAAAACATCCATATTCCGCAACACCCATTACCACCAACCAAAAGCACGTACAAAACATGGATCACAATTTATCTTCGAATTCCGCAGCTACTAAACACTTACCCAGAAATACTGTCAATGTTTGATAGCTCCAGCACAATGCACACATTTAAAGCTATTTTCAAAAATTATATTATAAGTTTAGCACAGAATATTCGATTACCCTGGTATGTAAGAACTGGCATTGTATATTGTGTTTTTCTTTGTTAACTATTGAGTAGCGGTTCATTGTTCCAGCGTGATTCCCTTTCGCCATGGGCAAGCAAGCTGATCAGTTACAATTTCCAAACATCCAAGCCACGAAAAAAAAAAAAAACAAGATTCAAATTAAGGCTTTAGGTGACGTGAAGAAAGGTTTTCGGAATCTTAAGAACGCCAGACTTTGAGCTCCTATTCCCGCTTTTTCTCCCGTGAAAGAAAAAGAAATTGAAACGAATAACAATCATTCCCTTACCTAAATAAGTAAGAATTTAACATTACGATTAATTTGTAAAATATGTCATTATTCCCCTAAAAAAATACTGGATTGCTGTGATTACAAGTAATTTCATTACTTTTAATAGATTACGTAAACGTATTACCGGGCGGGCCTGTGGAAGAGGGTAGCGGACTGAGCTTTATTGGAAGGACCGCGGCCAGGCATGGGCCGGTCGGAATACTTCCGGGGTCCGGATTTGGCCGATGGGTCGGGGTTTGGAAACCCCTGGTCAGTACAGTTGTCGGTTGAACTCTGCAGACTGATGGGAGCGTATCTAAAGACTCTGCGGGGACTTTAGGTGACATGTGTTGCAGCCGCTCGGGAACAAGCGCAGCTGGCGATATCAGTTTCCCCGATTCTCATGGCGGTGAGACAAACGAGACCAACAGCTCGTTGCCGAAAATAAGTAACGAAATAGCCTTACTCGTTAGCTTGGAAAGAAAAGCTAACGCGTTACAGAGCTCCGTTACCATTTTGCAAATGTAACGAAATACCGGTGTCGTTACTTGCCATGACTAACGGACGTTACTTTTACGTAAGTTTGTCGTTACTTTGCGTTTGACTGTTAGTATATGACAGCTGTTATACTCTGTTTCACCTTATGATGTACCGCAGGAGAGGCTACAAGCACGAGCTCCTTGCTCAGGGGCAGATCTCTGCGGCTCAAGTGCTCGTGCATTAAGGGCAGCTGCTAACGCTATGAGCTAACGCTTCTAGCCTTCGCTGCGGTACAACATCAGGTGAAACGAAGTATAGTTTATGACTAGAGTCTCATCCACAAAATTCTCCAGAATATTGTCGAACGCTTCTTGAGAAACGGGAGCTTGTTGCATACGGTCGATCTTCCTGTGCTTCAACAAGGCCGTGTCGGGAAAGTGGGTTGTAGTCTCGGTTTTTCGTTTCTTTGGAAGCACCTCGAACTTTGATAGCTTCTGCGAATGGAGGAACTGGCAGAAATGATAAAAAAGTAGGACTGATGCGAACCGCCGCCGTCAATTTCTTGTTATCAGAGGAGTGGTACAACTAAATATTGACTAAATAAACTGTATCACGAATTAGTACAGAAAAAAAATTTCTAAATAAATCGCAAACTTTAACAAATATCAAATAGGCGTGTTTGTACAGGGTGTCACAAAAGAAAATTTACACGGTCTTTTTTAACGCAAAAATAAACTAGGCATCGCCGAACGCTCATTCTCCGCCCAAAGGTAGCGCTAGAGGTCACAACCAGATGCCAAAGTTTCAGCCCGATCCGATAACTTAATCGAAAGTTATAAGTGATTTTCTGAAAATTTCAATGGGAAAATGGGGCCCATTTTTGCCCGTTTTTGGTTTCTGGTGCCATAGAACCCCATGTATTCGAAAACTCCGTCGGCCGCCATTTTCCCATTGAAATTTTCAGAAAATCACTTATAACTTTTGATTAAGAAATCGGATCGGGCTGAAACTTAGGCATCTGGTTGTGACCTCTAGCTCTACCTTTGGGCGGAGAATGAGCGTTCGGCGATGCCTAGTTTATTTTTGCGGTAAAAAAAGACCGTGTAAATTTTATTTTGTGACACCCTGTATATAGCTGCCATGTTTGATTTACCCTCCTTCTTGTAAGCGGGCCAGACGTCGGGTGATGAAAGATGTTTATTCAAGAAAGGCAGCGGCTTATATAGCCGAGGCATGATGTGTCTTGTTACGTGTACCGGCTTGGTTCGGGACGTCACGATGACTCAGACTTGAGCCACGCTACATCTCCCCTCCACCCGAGGTTCTCTCGGGCAGAGGATACCGACGAGGTTCTTGACGTACTCTTGAACTTCTCCGAGGCTCCGGAGGCTGCTCAACGTCTTGAGCGTCGGAGGCTTCCGAGGTTCCAGGCGCCCCAGCTGTGGCAGGGGCTTCGTCGTGCGGGGCCAGAGGCTTCAGAGGTTCCGCGTCGTGCGGAGCTGCTACCTCCCGGAGGTGCTCTCGGGTGCGGCGGACTTCGCGGCTGTCTTCGGTCTGCAGGATCATCGAGCGAGGCGTGTTAGCTTGTCTCAGGACAGTAGCAGGAGCCCATGTTTGTTTGTCTTGGTCATAGGTCGTGACCAGTTGTCCTCGTGACAACGTCGGCAGGTCCCTGGCGCCGCGGTTGTAGTACCTTCTTTGCCGTTGGCGGATCTCTTGTAGTCGATTGTGGACGTCTTTGGTCGGCACAGTTTCTGGCTCCAGGTGGCTCGTGGGCATGGGAAGCAGGGTTCGTGTCTGCCGCCCCATCGATCTCTTGTTCCTGCGAAACATCAGACCATCTTACGTGTGTACCTCCTCTCGGTACGCCTAGTATGGTCGAACCGCCTCTGGGACTGCTTGCTTGTTGTCTTGCCAGGTCGTTTCAGCGAAGTCACAAAGCTTGACGAGCGCAGGATCTTCGTTGGTAGCTGCTAGCAGATCTTTCAAACGTCGCTGGGAAGAGTCTTTTGGCTCCGGCATCTGCACGATGTCGTGCACCCGCTCTGGGTGGATGTCGTGCACCCGCTCCGGGTCGAGGCGCGGACCTTGCGTCGTAAAGACGTCTCCCAGGTAGCGGACTTGTTGCTTTGCAATGACGCCTTGCTCCTCCATGCGCTGTAGCTCCGCCTTCACCTTTTCCTGAAGAGCCACAGCTACTCTTCTAGCCGGCACGACGACGCCCACGCTGCCGGGATTGAGCTTCATTGCGTATTCGACGTCCTTTAGCTGTCCGAGTCCCTTGAAGCCTTCTGCAAAGGGTTGTGCTGGCGGGTAAAGCTCTTCGAGATTAACGTTCTGCACACGGCGTATAAACCCAAGACGTTCGGCGACTATACCACTTAAAATCACCGGCGCATTGTGGTCTACTACTAAGAATGTTTCTTCGTGTGTCCTGTTTTTTGCGGAGAGCTGCAGTGTTACTTTGGCCTGCGATGTGGTCTTGTGACCGAAGAAAGCAGTGAGCGTAGCGTTACAGGCTTGCTGAGGCATTTCCGGGGGTCTCGTCGCGTCATGCCGTGAAATAACGCAACAATTTGCACCGGTGTCCAAGTTGCAAGTCATTGGCTGACCCTCTATCTCGACGGTTGCGCTCCACTGGTCTGTCGCGATTGTGTTGATAGATAAAGCCTCCAAGAAAAAATCTTCGTCATCTTCTACGCGCAGTTCCCGAAGATTTTTCTTTTCTTTGTTCGCCTTGCTTTCTTTCTTTACTCGCGAAGTTTGCGACGACTTGCACGCTTGAGCAAAGTGATTCAGCCTTCCGCATTTGTTGCACAATTTTCCTTGCGCGGGACAAGTTCTGGCACGGTGCACTGTGTAACCAGGCTGTACAACACTAGAGCGCACGACACTTGAGCGCCGACATTAGAGCACCGACACTAGAGCGCCGCGACGTTATAGCGCGAGACACTAGAGCGCCGCGACGTTAGAGCGCGCGTCACTAGAGCGCCGCGACGTTAGAGCGCGCGATACTAGAGCGCCGCGACGTTAGAGCGCGCGACACTAGAGCGCCGCGACGTTAGAGCGCGCGACACTAGAGCGCCGCGACGTTAGAGCGCGCGACACTAGAGCGCCGCGACGTTAGCGCGCTCGACTCAAGAGCGCTGCGACGTTAGCGCGCGTGTACTTAGAGCGCCCGTCACGAGAGCGCACAACCAGTCCAGCGCGAGTGGACCGACCGGACCGGCCACTCTTTCGGTCATCGCGTGTTTTATGTAAAATTGGCAGAGATTTATTCCGCGGAATTTAGCAATGACATTGCGAAATGAGTCGACGAAATGTTTGCGTGTGACAAACCAAAAAGTGTTACAAAAAGCTAACAGAAAAAAGATTAATATCTGTAGCGTTCATTTTGCAGGAAAAAAACAACAACAAAGATTGCAGCTGACCTAGCCTAGGTCAGCTGCAATGTTTTTCTCTAATTTTTATAACTTTTTCTCTAACGTTTTCTAAATCAAAGAACTAATGAAGGCTTTATTAGTTATTTGATTTTGCATATCACATATTTTCAGGGGAGGTTTTCCTGTATCCGTTAAAAGGCTGAAAAGATCTGCATGCGATAAAATTGCGCTGAGGTTTCCTTCGATGAGTTTTTTACTGATACGTTTTAGCGGCGATCTTTCTTCATTACGGACATGGACGTCAGAATACCATTTAAACTTATGCGAGGGATGTCTAAATAGCCACCAAATAGATCGGAGCCCAAATGCCTGTCAAGAATAGACCAGATATAGCAAAACAAAACCTGTTTATAGTATATCCGAGAGGCGCACCGCAGCACTGTGAAGAAATCTTAGACTCCCTGCTCCACTCAGCTGCAAACTTTCCCGGTACCTATATGCCCCAGCCCACTCCCCTGCCCCCTTTTCTCTCCGATGTCCGTAAACAATTGGTTAGAAAGAGTCGTACCCTTTTTATTTTTTATTAAAGGCGTATTCAATGAATCAAAAATCACCAATGCTTCAATTCGATGAGTCGCACAATTTTGTTCTGTCTGTGGAGCCGCGGATACATCACACATTTTTCGGTGTTTGCTCAACTGGTTGGGCGCTCTCGTGTCGCGCGCTCAACTGGTCGTGCGCTCTAGTGTCGCGCGCTCAACTGGTCATGCGCTCTCGTGTCGTGCGCTCTAGTGTCAAGCGCGCTACTGTCGCAGCGCCCTCGTGTCGCGCGCTCTAACGTCGGCGCTCTAGTGTCGCGCGCTCTAAAGGCGCTCTCCCGTGTAACCACACCTACTGCAGGGTTTAACGGTCGCTGCGACGGAGTTCACTGCGGTGTCGTGCGCGGCTTCTGCCGATTCACTTATTTCGCGGAACTGCTGTTTTCCTTGTTCCTGAATGCGACAGATTTGGACTGTCTTCTGATAGGTCGGGTTTTCTGCTATCAGTTTCTTCTGCGAGCCCTTATCTCTAATGCCGAGGATAATACGGCTGCGTAGCATACGCTCTTCTAGCTCTCCAAATTCGCAGTTTTTTGCTAGAATTCTGAGTTCTGTCAACCAGTCGCTGAACGACTCGCCTTCCTTCTGACCCCTTGACCCAAAGCGGAATTCCTGGAAGGTCGAATTGGTTGCCGGTCTGTAGAAGTCCTCAAATTTACGAATCAGGGTGTTAACATCATTTTTGTCCTCCTCAGTCTCAAACTTGAAGCGGTTGTATGCTTTTCGGCCTTCTTCGCCAATAGTCACCAGAAACGTTGCTGCCTGCACTTCTTTCGGTTGCTTGCTCAGTTGAGTAGCTGTAGAAAACAATGCAAACTCACTCTTCCACGTTTTTCATCCAAGCCAAGTGTCGCCTGAGGTGTCCAAGGGCTTCGGTGGCGGCAGCTGTAGTTGCAGTGTTGACGGGGTCGACATATCGACTGTTTTTCTGGCTGGGCACCGCTGTCACCATATAAGCGGGCCAAACGTCGGGTGATGAAAGATGTTTATTCAAGAAAGGCAGCGGCTTATATAGCCGAGGCGTGACGTGTCTTGTCACGTGTACCGCATTGGTTCGGGACGTCACGATGACTCAGACTTGAGCCACGCTACACTTCTTAAATATACAAGTAAACTAAATTAAGTCATTTTCGAAGACTTTTCGCTAGCTTATATTAATGAGCATTGTGAGATGTAGCTGAAAAACTGCGACTAACAAAACGATCTCGAAAGGAAGGTGCGTTCTTTGGGCTAAGAAAGCTTAACGACGACATTTTAGCGGAAAAAAAAAGTAAGTGACATTGAAGAATAACTCACCTTAATATGTTTTTTTTCAAATTAGAGTACGACGTTTTGGATGTGCTCAGCAGCTTGAGTTTCGGCATACAGAGCAGACATTTAAACAGGAAATTGTCTGACTTCGTTTCCCTCAGTTCAAACATAGCACTTAGCCCGGGCTATAACAACGGAGTTTCGGCGGCCGTTGCCGTTTTGCACGAAAAGTGAGTGGGAGATGGCAGTAAAAGGGGCTTTTATAACAAGTGTTCCAAAAGGGCCTTCTTGGTTAGAGGCAGACGCTGCATGACACTGCAGAGTTGTACGTAGTTCAACTACTCTACTCAAGGTGCTGTAGTTTAACTACTTTTCTAAGTAGTTTAGAAACTTTCCTTTGCATTTTATTTCGGTAATTAGTAGGTGTTGTGGTAGGTGTCGCTACCATTAGGTTGTATATATATGAGAGAGTAAAGAGGCAGACGAAGTTACTTGTTTCGTTCCACCCGGACCAGGCGCGTGTGTGTGTTCGTTCCTCCCTGGCCTCGACGATCGCCGGTCTCTACATGGTGTCAGAAGTGAGCGGCTAGCGCTTTGTTTTTACTTTTCAAGCGCCAGCACCATCCTCGAAGGAGACCGCCATGGCCGAAGGGGAGGGCGCCGCCGCCGGTCCGGGAGCGTTGCCAGTCGGTGCGCTCAATTTACGAGCACCGCCCCAGTTCGACTTCAGAACCCCGGAAAATGGAAACAGTGGCATCAGCAGTTCGAGGACTACGTCTACGCGTCAGGACTCTACGCCGCCAGCGACAAAGTGCGTGTTCGGACCCTACTATACTCCATGGGGCCGCAAGCGCGGGACGTCCTGACTTCGCTACACGTCGGCGACTCAGACTTCGACAACTACAATCTCATTGCTGAGAAGTTCAACGCGTACTTCGTTCACCCAGTCAATGAGCTCTACGAGAGCGCACGCTTCCACAGACGGTTGCAGCAAGCGGGTGAGTCAGCTGACTCCTTTTTTACGACGCTCAGCAACATGGCAAAAAAATGTAACTACCCGTCGCGAGAAGTGGAGGAGCGGCTCATTCGCGACCGTTTTGTGGTGGGCTTGCGAGACACAAAGCTGTCGGACAGACTTCCGAGGCGTCATCCGGACATTTCTCTGAGTGAAGTAATGGCGTCTATAAGACCGATCCAAATATGTACCTTGTAGGGTTCTCATCCGATTCCCTGGGCCCCTGTCTCCGGATGAACGTGACACAGCAACGCATGGCTCTCGGGATCGGGAGAGGTGATCAAGGAAGTCTGGAAGGGGTGCGCCGCCACTGTTTGCTGCTTGCCGATCGTCCCTGCGGTGCTAGTCTACACCGCATCCTGTGGACGTCGCCGTCGAGGGTCGAATCCGGGGTCTAAATCCGGACCATGTCACTGGGCCGTCGCCAGAGCCGACGTCGCGGTCGCCACCACCGCGAACGTCCGTCGTGGCCCGTTTCCCGCGCAAGAGTCCCCTCTGCGATCTCCCGTCATCCGTCGTCCCAGCTTCCCTCGTTCCCACGGTCGCCGCGCACCAGACAGGCGGGAGCCTCCAGTCTCCCATCGTGGGCGGTCTTTCGCTAGAGCTCCTGTCCGGCTCCACTGTAGCTCGTGCAGGTCCTCGGGCGCCGACGCTGTCCGGAAGGGGGGTCCTAGGATGTCCATCGCCGACACAGCTAATGTCTTCAAGATGGGTCCCCAGGGAGGAGGCACTCGGGCACCAAACTTCAAAGGCGCCGTCCTCGCCACGGAGGCGACCGAAAACGAGTCCCCAGGCGCCGGCGTCCGGTTGTCGACCAGATGGGGGCTGACGAGACCCCACAACCTTGAGTGTATTGTGTTAAATAGTTCGTCAGCGAGAGTAAAACAAATAGGGCTACTCCGTGGCGACTTTGTTTTATCCAACATATGCCGTCATTTCCGAAAAAAAAACTGATCCTCCTCCGATTTACCCTGGAGCAATGGATACCAGTTAACATAAAGTTAAAACAATGGGTATGAAAGGGCACCATGAAAGATTGTGTTAAAAAGTATTTGTACTTTACTTTAAAGGTATGTTGTATTTTTAGTACCTTACTTCACGTACATTGCATCCGGTGTACTTACTATACCTGAAGGACATAACCTCTAATTGACTTTGTACTTTACTGCAACTACTTTTTATATGTACTTTATGCAACACTAAAGAAGCAAACACTGTCTGCAAAATCACGCTCAGGCAGTGCTATGCCTCAAAGTAAAAATGATACATCTGCAGTAATTCATTGACCGGAAAACAAAAAGTAGAAAACAATTAATTACGCAAAAGCAGAACCAGCTAATAAATAATTTATGAGAAAGCACAAACCGCTTTATATTTGTCTAGCAGACTTTTGCTAACGGTCAAAACATTTATGTACTTTCTTGTTGCTATAAAAATATAAAAGTAACTTCAAAAGTAATTCGCTACTCTTTTACTGTAGTTAGTAATTTACTCAATCGCTATCCATTTGAGTAATTTCTACTCTACTCAAATTACGTTTGAGGTCAATACTCAGTAGCTTAACTTAATCACTTTTTTTGAGTAGCGTGTACATGTCTGGATGACAGAGGCAACTGTACAGTACACGGACTGCTCACAAACAGCTCACCTCAGTCACACCGGTTTTAGTCACAGTCCGGTTTAGGCTACACAAGCAAGGAAAATAGGACACCGATCGCTTATTATAACCAAAGAAGATTATTGGTGACTATAAACAAAGTATAGCGCCGCCCATATTTTGGTTATAATCACATGCACACTCGTAGTATCTTTACGTGTATTTATGATTAAAAAAGGTGTCGAGCGTTTATAGGCTCTTTACCCTCAGTTTCTCTTTCACCCAAAAACTTTTTTGTTTATTGCGGCAGCAGCAAAGCAAGGGCGAAGCAGACGAAAGCCATCACTATTACTGCTACGAATGTGTCTCTTTAGAAGAATGGTGCAGTAGCCTTCACAGGCAACGAGGAAGCGTGAGAAGAATAAGGCGGGCGCAGCACCGAGCAATAGATAATTTGGTCTTTGGATGCCAGGGAGGTGGGGGCTAACTGCGATACAAAGAAGGTGCCGTCCCTGGTGGTTACGCAGTCTTTCGTCTAATTATTGTCCAGAGGATTTAGTGGGAGGCGACCTTCTGAACCGGAGCGTTACCCAGCGATAGACCGCACCTTTGTATCACGGCGGCAGGGATTCTAAAAGATGATGACGTCTTTCTTGGTGACGGACGCCTTTGAATCCTGCGATAGCCTGGCCACTTGTTTTGGTTCAAAGCGTGGGAACGTCAACGCTTCCAAATTTAGAGTTTATCCTTTCTGTCGTTGACAGAACGAGAATTTATTTATCTTGAAGAGAAGGATTTGACCAGCTGGAGTAGCTAGAGACCATTAGGCAGAATCCTTCGAGCGGCGGCAGACTGTTGCCGTCTGAGCGGATGTCCCTTTCCAGCGAGACGGCTGCTCCTTCAGGGCACACGGCGACGGTGGTCTTAGTAACTTCGATACAATGTCACATTCAATTGGGGCGCACGCAGCACCGAGAAAATGCTGCCCCCAATGCCGCGCCACCGCGCGGGTGCAGCACATGACGCACTACCAAGTGAACACGAAGCATTTCGCCGCGCAACGCGCTTGGCGCGGTCACTTCAAGGGCAAAACATAAACTGGTGGACCATTTAACAAAATCCGCCGCGAGTGGGGCGGCGGCGCGAGCCATCTAGCGAGAGTCTCCCGAGCCGCCATGTTTACCGAGACGAGGAAGACGAAGCGAGGGAAAGAAGGGGCCGAAGGAGGCGGAGAGCGTTAACTCAAGGCCGCACTGGCCCGCAGCGCGCGACGCTGCACGATCTCCTTTCGACGGTGCAGCTGGTGCAGCAACCCGTCGGTGTCGTGCGCCGCACGAAGTCCCAAATGAACGTAGTGCAGCCGCACCGACACGACCATCTGAACGCGACGCGTCCGTCGGTGCAGCGCGCTGCGGTGTGGTGCGCCCCAATTGAATGTGACAAAAGGCTGCACCAAGGACGCTTAGGAATTCCGCAAAGCGATAATAGGGAGTTTTCGTAGACCGCGTTTCCCCCTCCGCTAAGCCCACCCGCAACAAAGAAGCCGCTACTGCGCCTGCGCGCCGATGGCCTTGACTGTGCAGTTCCGGGTATCGTAGCGGGTAGTGGCGCATTCTCTTTCCTTCTCTAAAACCCTCCTTACCCCACCTCTGAGTTCCGGTTTGCGACGGAGGCGCCCTCTGGAATTCCCCAAGCGTCTCGACGTCTCGGTGAGCTGAAGCGGTCGAGATGCCGATCGTGTGGACTTTTCTCGTCAGACAAGTGTGGCAGTGACCTCATTTAGAGCCCGCATTCGTATCCGACCGTCCTAAAGCCGCTCTAGATCTGTTCGTCCAACCGTGGATCCCGAAAGTGCTTTTGGATAATCGTCAATTCCGAGCTGCATTAGGTCAGTGTCTCGCGAGTGTTCGGCTTCGCAGCTGGAGAGGGCGAGTTGCCGATCGTGTGGACTTTTCTAGTCATATAAGTGTGGCAGTGACCTCATTTAGAGCCCGCATTCGTATCCGACAGTCCTGAAGCCGCTCGAGATCTGTTCGTCCTACCGTGGATCCCGAAAGTGCTTTGGATAATCGTCCCTACCGACTTGCATTAGGTCAGTGTCTCGTGAGTGTTCGGCTTCACAGGAATTGCAAGTCGCTTTTAATAATCATATCAAACCGCCAAATTGCAATTTTATTCTCAACGATTTCAAATGATTGACTACTTTATAATGCGTGACCTTGGCGAGCTTTCGGGAGGGTTTGGCCTACGGGCGCTAAAAACAATTTGGCGGCCTAGAAAGCAAGATGCTATTTTCTTTCTATTTGGGGGCAGCGGTGATGTGATTGACGATTTCTGTGCGTGTATTCTGTGCATGCTGTAAAAATTTGCGGCACCGCGGGCCTTTCGCTACGGGGCTACGCGGTGTCGCTTTTCTTCCGAGCGTAATACATACCATTTTCGTTATTTTAATTGATGAAACCGTTTTTAGACATGAAAACTCCGTTTTCGTTTAGTTTTGTTACTCCGTAATTTTATCAGTGTCTGCTTATCGTTCATACTAAAAAAAAAATTCAGGTTTAATTACGATTTACGCTGCTTTTAGACTACTGGGCCAGCGTCCTAGGTCTAGAAACCTGGTGCAGACTTGGAAACCAGCGCTCGGTTTCGGCACCTAATCGAGTCAAGTAATTGCAGGTTATTTCAGTAAAAGAGAATGAGTGAGCCAAAAATAATTCAAATCTCATCCAGAGAGCAACGCAAAACAAGCGAATGCGAGATCAAAATCTCCATGAAAATACACAAGCACAGATGACATTAAAGAGAACAAAATCAAAGTCACAATTTTATTCATTTCACAAAACTGCCAGCCAAGTAAAATGCCACGGCAGAAGTATTCACTACAAGTAGAACACATGCAGAGTACATAACAGATCACAGTATGAAAAAAAGGAGACGGAGATGCACCATACACCATCAAAATACTTTATTAGTTCACGAATGTGCAGATTGCTTTACTGACAGGTGCAGTCACTGTTACATATCATAAAGTAGTTCTAAAGCCCTTGCACCTTCTAATGCTGTTACTGGTATGGTATAGCCAAAGACCATAAATTGTACAAACCACATGGGGTTAAACATCGAGCTGCTTGATGAGATGGGTCTGCAGGTATCAGACTTCAGATGCATACTCGAGATAAGGATGCACGAGTGTGTTATATGCTGCAAGTTTGACTCACCTTGTATGCTAAAGAGTCCATCAGCTCATGAATTATGTCTGACACAAACCTGAAGTCCTGGAGATGCCAATGAAGTGTGCGTTCTACAGGCAAAGTCTACCCCAATTTCCTAGTACCACATTGAAACCATGGGAAACACAAGAAAGATGAATCCTAAAAGCTTTCTCGAGGATGCCTTTACTTTATGCAGTCCTCTTCATAGTGGACTTTCTGCAACGAGAAAGCGCTTAAGTCCAAATTTTAAATTGTTCTCATCACGTTGCTCCTCATACTCCTGTCGTTGCGCCATTATCAGTTTTATCTGCATAGAATATAGTTGTCTTTGTAGCTCTTTGTTATTCCTCAGTACACCAAAAAGACCTGCATTCTGATGACACGGCTTGATGCCAAGTGTAAACAGTGTGCCTGAAAAAGAATAAAAGATTATTATTTAGTCTTGTCAAGTGGCTAAGAGTGAGACAATAAAATCGGATGTAAGTAACAGTGTGTAACTGTCTGCACTCTGCCAGGAAATAAGCAGCAGTCGAAAATGAAAACTCATCAGCTGTTGCTGCGGCAATCTGTCCAGGACAAGCTGGAGAAGCAAGGGCCTGTAGAGCGCTGCTCAGAGCTTGCTCAGGCAGCCATGGGACGATACACACTTGAACGAATAAATGAGCATAGACGACAGTCTTTGTAGGTGTGCCTCGGTCAACCTGGAAACAGTATCATTATGCTAAACTCACCAACACACAACACACCTCTATAGTCCGTTGCAACCTAAGAACGAAGGGCGAGGGTAAGACTGGCCGGGGAGGAGGAAGCAGACGGAACGCTAAAGAGAGAAGGAGGTTTTCCCCTCTCTTCTCCAGCGTTCCGTCTGCTTCCTCCTCCCCGGCCCGTCTTACCCTCGCCCTTCGTTCTTAGGTTGCAACGGACTATAGAACGAATAAATGAGCAGAGACGACAGTCGTTGGAGGTGTGCCTCGGTCGACCTGGAAACAGTATCATTGTGCTAAACTCACCGACACACTAACACCAGGGATTTCCCCAGACCCCCCCCTAGGGGGGGTTTAGACCCCCCCTCGTTTTTCCGAAGGCACCCCCTTAATTCACAACGACTCCTATATTCGCAATGCCCCCCCCCCCCCCCTTTAACGCCCCAAACAAAATTTAGACCCCCCCCCCCCTGATTTCAAATCCTGGGGAAACCCCTGACTAACACACTTCTAGAACGAATAAATGAGCAGAGGCGACAGTCGTTGGAGGTGTGCCTCGGTCGACCTAGAAACGGTATCATTGTGCTAAACTCACCAACACACTAACACACTTCTAGAACGAATAAATAAGCAGAGACGACAGTCGTTGGAGGTGTGCCTCGGTCGACCTGGAAACAGTATCATTGTGCGAAACTCACCAACACACTAACACACTTCTAGAACGAATAAATGAGCAGAGACGACAGTCGTTGGAGGTGTGCCTCGGTCGACCTGGAAACAGTATCACTGTGCTAAACTCACCAACACACTAACACACTTCTAGAACGAATAAATGAGCAGAGACGACAGTCATTGGAGGTGTGCCTCGGTTGACCTGGAAACAGTATCATTGTGCTAAACTCACCAGCAACTTGGGGGGGGGGGGGGGGGTTGCCAAATTAGGCTGCTCTAGGGAAGCTGGGAAAGTTAGGTTCTGTACAGCACCACTTGGAACTTCCTGGGGGGCCTCAGGAGGACACACTCGCCTTGAATTGACAAAGATGGCACTAGTGATAGGTGAGCCTCAGTTGACCTGGGAAGAGTATCGGACTGCCAAACTCACCAACAGCTGCGATCACTGCGGCAGATTGCCCCGAGGGAAAAGCTCCGCTTGGACCTTGCTGGGGGCCCTCCAATGGACACACACTCCTAGAATAGACAGAGATGGCACTAGTGGTAGGTGTGCCTCGGTCGACCAAGTAATAGTATCAGACAGCCAAACTAAAGAGCAGCTGCGGTTGCTGCAGCAGTCTGTTCTGGGGATGTTTCAGTATACTGTGGGCATTGCCTTGTGGCGTTCTATTCAGGTTTTGCTGGGGGTGCCTCGGTAACTTTAGGGAGCCAACATAAAAAACAAATCAATAGAACTGCATTTTGTAAAGGAGGCATCCAAAATCATCAGTTTGAGTATTGAATTTGTATTGTAAAACAGATATGTGTCTTACTGAATAAAAAAAATGGTTTGTGAGATGTACATACCACTTACATTTCCAGTTTCCTTGCAGTGCTGGTTTACTCTCTTGGTTGAAGGTAACGAAAAAAGAAATGTTTGGGAGAGCATCTTTCCTCAACTTTTTGCTCTCCTTTGTTTTGCATGATTAGTGTTTTGATTTGGTCGATACTGAAGTGGTCCTGTAATAGATTGAAGAGATCGGATTTTAGTCGAGAGCAGATCATGTAACGACACCTCAAACGCCCGTTTCTGCAGATCCCAGGTTAGCCTGCCAAAGACCTGCACGTAAAGTTTGCGCTGTCAAAGCTGCTCGCGCGAGTGTGGGGTTGATCTCAAATGTTTTATTTGCTTGCGTTTTTGTTTCAATAAGACTGCGAGCGAAGGAGACCCTTTGACACTGTGAGAGCGAACGCACTTTGAGCGGGATAAGCACACACGCTCGTCCAGTAAGAGCGTCGTCAGAGACATACTCGTGCTTGTCGCACTGGCTGCGCTCGCACTTCTATTGAAACGGAGTACAGATACATCCACATGCTCGGGTCCGCAGCCGCGGCAGCGTTGCAAGCTATGTGTGCGAAACAAAGTATGGTACGCGAGCACGTACGCAAAGCTTGACGAGAGCGCGTACTCCGCACGCACCCGTAATTGGGAGCGGCGCCGATGCCACCACAAGCACGAACAGGAGCAGGCCGTTTTGAACTACTTAAGGCCCCTACGCACAGTTGCGTTTGAAACCGTCTCACTGCGTTGCGACTGCGAGAACGCAGGACATCTGTACTTCTTTTATCGCATGCCAAGCCCATCCCTTGAATTGGATTCCACGCTTCATACGAAGCACAGATGTGCCGGTCGCGTATATACATTTCGCGGGGAGCACAGAGCCGCGAGGGGGAAAAAAGAGAGAGAGAGGAGGAAAGGGGGAGAGAGGCCGCCGTTGATTGGCCCTTGTAGTCACGTGGTACGCCCGCCCGGCTGTTGCAGCGTCACCCCCCGCAGCCCACGCCGATGCCGCGTTTGATAATGGGTAAAGTCAGAACGAGTTTTCTAAGCGATGGCATAGTATAAATCCTTGAATACTCTGACTTGCCAATATGCTCCGGCACAAAGGTTCCAAATATATGGCGAAGAGAAGAGGTGATAATGGACAGCCTTGGCGAACGGAGGCTTTTATGTGTATTTTATCGGAAAGCATGTTGTTCACAATTAATCTTGTAGTGCTATTATGATAACATAAGTTAATACCTTCGGACACTGTTTCGCCTACGTTGATGTGGCGTAGGAGTGCAAACAAAAATGCGTGGCTCACACGATCAAAGGCTTTTGACAAGTCAATTTGTGTCAAAGGAACTTGTGTGTTACTGTCAGAGGCACACTCAAGAACCGAGCGCGCAACGTGGATATTGGTTTGAATACTTCTTCCTCTTATACCACATGTTTGGTGCTCACCAATAAGGTCTTCGATTACTAGCTGGAGTCTGTCATTTAATATTTTAGCAAATATCTTGTAATCTACATTGCAAAGTGATATTGGCCTATAATTTTCAACTTTTTTCCTCAGTTCCACGTCTTCCGTCTTGGGTATTAGGACAGTATGGCAGTCGTAAAAGGATGGAGGAAGCGTCTTCCATTGGTAGGACTCAGGAAAAACGTCAAGTAACACTTAACATAGTTTGTCTTGGTATTTCTTATAAAACTCTCCGCTAAGCCCATCGGGTCCTGGTGTTTTGCCATTTTGAAGAGAGTCGATTGCGGCCTTGACTTCATCTAAAGTTATAGAGCCTTCTATGATCTTTTTATTGTCTTCACTAAGTGCAGGCATCAATGATAACAAGTTATCTACATCCTTTGCATTGCCTGTGTGAATAGCCTTGCCAAAAATGCTTAAATAGTATATTTGAAATGCTTTAACAATCAAGGTTGGCTCCTTGATAGTTATGCCTTCTTGATTTATTTCTAATATTTCTTTCGATAGGGCATATCGCCTCTCATCATCCAGGGATCGTTTGGTGGGTTGCTCGCCAAGCAAAAACGTTTTCGTGCGAGAACGTATTACAGCTCCACGATATCTTTCTGCCTCGAATTTTTGAAGCTGTGCTCTGGTGACATTGATGTCGTCGTTGTGAAAACCGGGATTGATGCTTTCCATCTCAAGGTATAACGAGAGAGTTTTATGGAGTTCGCGCTGTTCCTGTTTGTTTTCGTAAGATATTGTTGTAGAGCGTTCAATTGCCAAGTTTTTTACCTCTTGCTTAAAACTGTCCCATATTGCAAAAATATGCATATGACTATTTTTAAGGCTCTCTTATGCCGATGACGTTGCCGTCTTCGGTGCTGATAAGAAGAGTGTGGAAGAGGCCATCCACGTTACGGAACATTTCTGTAGTGTTACTGGAGCATCAATGAACCCGGAAAAATGTAACGGATTTTTGTATGGTTCATGGGCTACCACGCCCCCCTTTTTTGCCGGTATTGCATGGAATCGTGATCCCCTGAAATACCTGGGAGTTCCACTCTCACACATCAGGAGTAGTTCATCATACTGGACGTCAATGGAAACCTCGTTGAGGAGGAAAGCTGATGCATGGAAAGGACGTGACATGTCCATGTTCACCAGGGCAAACGTGTGCAATGTGTTCCTAGTGTCTAAGCTAATGTATGTACTTCAGGTGATGCATTGTGCGCGTAAAAACATTCAAAAATTGCATCGAATTTTTGCGACATTTATTTAGCGTTCGTCGTGGGAGCCTCTCAAAAGGGACAACCTCTTCCTTCCCCTGGAGGCAGGTGGACTAAGTCTGTGTCATCTATTTGTTCGGTAATTAGTATCCCGGTTTTTTTTCTTTAAGAATGCCGACCATCCCTTCCTCAACACCGTTCTTCAGTTACGACTGGCCACAAGTTTAAATTATTTAATTGTGTCCAGTGATGATTCCTTTCAGGGAAGACCTTGGGGCTTCCTAAAAGAGGTTGTGAACACAATTGAATTCTTGAAGACACGTTTCTCATTAGATTATTTATTTAGTGTAACACGCAAGAAACTATCAGCAGGAATAATCGAAAGCATTTTTCCTATCCCGCTTTATCGAAGTCACTTTCCTGTCGATCCCCAAGACGGTGTCCTTTACAGAGTAAAGAAGATGTCTGTTCCACCATCAACCAAATCGTTCTTTTTCAAACTGCACACCTCGACCTTGCCCGTTAAAACTTGGCTTCATAGTAGAGGGATATTTGTGCCGTGGACGGTTAATTGTAGGCTATGCAATAAGCCAGAAACCATAGAACACTGCTTCATTTACTGTAATGACGCCTTTTTTTTCTGGGATGTGCTTCAACGAACACTAAAGAAAGACCTCGACATCACTGATCAAACTATTCGTTTCCTTCCATTCTCAAAAGGGGAAAGTGTTCCTTACGACACATTCGTAATTTTAGGCCTCCACAGTTTGTGGAGATGTAGAATGATAGATAGAAACGTGGAAGCGCCACGCACCACAAAATCTATTTTTGTGGAGAATATGGCTCAGCTGCGCAGTGTTTACGCGGCACAGCCATCCCAGCCTGATTGGTTTCCACTGTTAGACGCCTGCATAGGTCTACCAGATTTTTGAACATTTTTGCTTGTTTGCCCATTGCCAACCCCTCCGTTATTTATGCATATAGCACTGTGATACTAAGAACTTTGAATGCGTTCTGAGTGTCATTATGTTTTGAAAGATTTGATTATCATTTGTTTAGTTTTGTATAATAATCTAATCAAGACATCAGCGTGAAAGAGGCCTATTGTTGACTGTAGATTGAATGTTCTCTGTAAATAGCATTTCATCTTTATATGTATATTACTATGCTCGTTTGCCTGTTTGAATGTTTTTTTGGCTCATGTGCTTTCTCTTGTTCTATAACTTCCATGTAATAAAGAAAAAAAAAGCGATGGCATAGTATAGCGGTTAAGGTGTCCGCTTTCTACGCAATGGGACGCGGGTTCGATCCTCGGTGGGCGTACTTTTTTTGTTCTTTTTTTCTCGAACATTTTGTTTTGTCGAGGCATTTGACGATACTTACGACATTTCGTTTTCGCGATGAACACTAAAACAACCGAATGTTGTCGACGAAACTTTTCGAGAGGTGCGATCGGGGACTGCGGGGCTTGGGTTGCCGGCTGGACGCCGCGAAGCGGCGTGTACCGGTTAAGTTTTGTAATTAGCAGCCGATACTGTCGCCGCGAAGCGGCGTGAACACAGGCGGGGGGCTGTGTTAACGAGCTCCCCAGTGATACACGCGCCGTTCGAAAAGGTTGGCCCGAGCGGCATGAGCTCGGAAACGCAAACTAGCTAGCGGCACCGCGCTGTGCTGCGCCAGTGCCGTAACGCGACAAAAACATCGGCGGTGGCGGCGTCTGCTCGCGGTCGGGAGCGGCTTGCGGGCGGTGGCGGCCGGAACAGCCGGGCGGGCGTACCACGTGACTACAAGGGCCAATCAACGGCGGCCTCTCTCCCCCTTTCCTCCTCTCTCTCTCTCTTTTCCCCCTCGCAGCTCTGTGCTCCCCGCGAAATGTATATACGCGTGCCGGTCACTCACTTTCGTTTCTCGACTCAACGCAATTGAACGCTCTCAAACGCAACTGTGCGTAGGGGCCGTTGCTTCCACGGCACGGGCGTCCGTGCATGCCAAGCTGGCAATGTTGTGCTCGCTATTACATCGCTCGCGTTTACGGTGGAATGGAGTGCATAGCTCGCTCTAAACAGCTGTCTTCTTGCATGCTGGTGAGCTTTATACGGAGCACTCACCTCGCATAACTTTGCGGCTCCCGTCGGGTTGAAATCTTTTCGATCGATTCGGTAAAGCAAGATCTTCCTCCAAGGTTCATTTTCCGTTCCAGAGGGAACACTGAAAAGCTTTCCGGCCGAATTTTCTACAGGCGCAGCAGCTCGTCAGCTGCGGCGTAGTAGCATCTTGGGAAATTCATGGCGAGCGGAAGTCTAAAACCGAAAGCCAGATGTCACGTGACGACCGGCCAATAGTGTGCGCGGCGGCTAGTTCAAAGAATGGCGCCACTTTTCCCAGGATAGAGGGGCTTTAGCGCGCTGCGGTGTGGTGCGCCCCATTTCAATGTGACAAAAGGCTGCACCAAGGACGCTTAGGAATTCCGCAAAGCGATAATAGGGAGTTTTCGTAGACCGCGTTTCCCCCTCCGCTAAGCCCACCCGCAACAAAGAAGCCGCTACTGCGCCTGCGCGCCGATGGCCTTGACTGTGCAGTTCCGGGTATCGTAGCGGGTTGCGGAGAGCGTTGCGGGACGGCGAAAACGATCTACGAAAACTCCCTAATCTTGCGTCTTTTGGGCCCGGTCGTGGGAACGTTGAGAGTGACTTCCGAGGGAGTTTGAAATGACGCCGTTTATACATAGCTTTGTTGGGGTTTCTTTGCCACTTTCTGTAGTGCGCAGAATAAAAATTATTTTGCTTTCAAGCTATCATGCGGAAGTCTTTCATCAAAAGTGACGAGTATCGGGTAACGTAGTTTAATAGCAGATACCGTAAAATAATAACGACGTTACTTTACTCGTTAATCGTTTGGGATTATAACGAGTACGTTCGTACGTTACTAAAAAAACTAACGCGTTACCAGTATTAGTTCCAACACTGCGTTTCGAAACGGCCGATCAGACCACAGTTGTAGCAGCTGACAGAAAGCTGGTGACGCCCGTTGTCATGAGTGGTCTTCCGCTGATATTCGAGAGTTTTACAAGCTTCCTCAATCGAAGGTTAAATTGCTCATGGCCACTACAGGAAGGCTTTATGCGGGAGCTCGTGCCCTGTCGCGGGGACGCCACCTGGCTTTCACTCTGTCAGGGTCCGGACCCAACTTCTCGTGAGGTCCCTTTTACCATAGCCAAAGGAGTTCAGAAAGCGAGGAAGGGCAGCCGCTCCAGTGGCTTGGGAGCGGCGCTGAGTATAATAGCTTCTGTGCCCACGACGATATTACGCGCACGTTGGTTACATATAAAAAAGGACACCCTAGAAGACAACCTAACTAATGAAAACATCAAGCTCCCGTTACAGCGGTTGTTTCGGGCTTTAGGCCTATGTTAACTTCTTCACTCTTCCCACTTCAAAGGGAGGGGGGAGGCAGTCAGGCACATATACCGGGAGCGTTTATTCCTAATTGCCCATTTCCATTTTAAGCAAATATCGCAAACTCCACGATCCAGCGCCAAGCGTCACAAATGACTTTTTCTACTCTTTACTTCTTTATATGCGCCAAAGGTGCTTCGCTATCAGCATTCCCGTGGGTAAGACAACGACTCATGGACATTTACTCTTTCTTTTTACTTATTCTTCCTGTTTTCGTCCATTGCGCTAATTTTTTCTACTAGTTCCTCCACGGAACCTCTCAAATATGGCGGCCCCGACATGTCCCCCAGGTCTATTCCGAAGACAGCGGAGTCCGCGATTCCGGTCACCCCGATCATCAACGATGCGTGCAGCTGGACACTCCCGAACAACGATAGATGAGTCGGGTGCGACACCAACCTACCACTGACCAACGAACAACACATGGAAAAAGGCATGGCAAGACCGGAAGTCCAACAGCCGTTTCCAAGCCTCACCGTTTCGGAACGGCAAACAAGAAAAGCGACAGTGAACCTGATTAAAAGGGTCCAAACAGGACTACTCTATGAGCCGGTCCCTGATAACGTCGTCATCGACACACCGCATGCTGCAGAATAAAAACAAAAACATAGAAAAGTGGAGGGGGGAAAAGAGGAGGGGGGCTCAATCGGAGAACGAAGGAGTAGCTCTGGCGGCCGGCGTGGGGCAGGAAACATACCTTGGTCTGGATGACCAGTAGAGCGCCACGGTAAAACCCGACCCTTCCTTCAGCGTTTCAACTCCTGCGAAGGAACCTCAACCTCAACGTGTTGCCTATTTGTTCAGTGTTGAAGCTGGAGATGTTTCCAGAATAATTAAACCAAGAGGTCATGAGGCCACCTGCCTACCGGGACATAAGCTGAGCCCCTCTTCCTCGTCTGCTTCAAAAGAAATTAGTTTCTAATTATCGTAAGTGAAACAAGATTTCAATCGGCGCACTACACTTATTTGAGATGAGTAATGCACACATTTTGAATCACAATGGTCGGGAAACAGTTGTTCGGGGTAATTGAGGCTGTGTTAGGCAGGGTAATGTGGTCGCACCCTCACGCGGCTAAAAATAATAATTGCTTCTAGGGTAGGGCGAATGCCGTTAGTAAAACCACTGTGTAGCCGGGCCATAACACAACATGGCAGAAGAACAGTGAGCATCTCGCTTAATTTTATTGCGGAGAACTCATTGCAGGCACTTGCAAGAAATCAAAAGAAGCGCCAGGAAACGTGCAGGGTTGTGAACCTGGCTGGTTGTAAAAAGCACAGTGTGAAAGTTTGAAGTCGTTTCATTTTCAAACCGGCGGCGTCAAAGTTGACCGTCTGACATTACTGTTTTTTTAATAGATGAAATAAGTATTAATCCAAAGAAAGAAGACCTAGTGAGCGTTTTGCCCATCGTGGAAAGTGTTTGGCAGAGCACGTCTCGGCAGAATGATTTATTAGTGCTCTTTCGCGAGCTTCGGATTTCAGTCGAAATAACTTGTTTTTTGTTACCTTACCGGGTTGCCTAGCCATGGAAATGGGTAGTAACGAGGTAACCACAAGACAGCTTTTTAGACATAACACTGTTTTGTATCAAAATCGATAACCTGTCTTGCGACCACGGGAATGAAGTAAGGCGTACGAAATAAGAGGAAAGAGAAATTGAAGGTCAGCATTTGCTGCGCACATGCAAAACTATTGACTATGTCAATAGCAAAACTATGTCAATGGCAAAATAAGCGCGGCGCTAGGACTTTCCTTGAACAAGTAGTTCTTCAGTTTTTGTCACAATTCAATAGATGCGACAGCAGCCGTAAAAGCGCTAAAGAAGCCGCTTTTATGTCATTGCAGACTTCAGACAAAACTGAACAGCACTAACTCAAATAAGAAGGTACTACTTTTTTTATATGCTATAATAACCTCTATTGTTTAAACTAGCATCACCTATCAAAGGGTAAAACATGTTTTGAATTATCTTTATGTTTAAGGATTCAAATTGAGGCTTTATGTGACGTGAAGAAAGGTTTTCGGAATCTTAAGAATGCCAGACCTTGCGTTTTGTATATGCAGGTTACAGTGTAGTTCCGGTTAAACGTACCCTTAAAAATGGAAGAAAAAAAGTTTTCTAGACACTACCTTTTGTTGTTTTCAATTGCTCCTACTCCCGCTTTTTCCCCCGTGCAACGAAAAAACAATCATTCCCTCCCCCCCCCCCCGCCCAAAACAAAAAAGAAAAAGGAAAGAAGCTGTTTAGCATTAATTTTTATAAACCTCGTTACCGTTACTGGTTTTATGTTATGACCATTACTAGTTTTATGAGTACACGCTAAGCAGTGTTAGAAATTGACCCTGCATTTCCTTTCATGAAAATACGTTGCAATAGATCTAACACTCAAAATAAGATGAAAATAAAAGAATAAGCTGCGATCTGCCCAGCATATCTAGACACCTGAAATTTTTAAACACGTATTAATCTTTTAGCACGACTTAAAAACTTGCATGCGTAACGCGAACCGAGCAACAGTTACTAAAGTATCTTTTAACATCTTCATGTTAGCACACCTTGTTTGTCGCGCACTACGGCCACCGTTGCTGCTGCGCCAAAAACATGTCTCCTTCTTTCACACCTTAAATTTTGAAACATATCTGTTCAAGCAAACACTCTGCCCATTTGCACTACCAAACCATGTACGGCCAAAAACGCCGCATTTCACGTGTTGCCACCAAGCTTAATTTCTCATTTACCCAGTCATATTTCTTTCATATCAAAATGAAGACAAGTTCCTCTCCTATACAGTCGTATACATTACCTTTCTTAGGAAGCGACCAAGCGTTGCAATTTTGAATATTTCAACTTTAAATCTTGAGATACCAATAAAGTTGGGCTCCTGAAATGTGTCTGTGTGAGAGTGTCACGCTATAACAAAATTTTCACTCCGACCAAAAGCTGAGGGGTGTTGTTATTGCTGAATAACAACGTGACGCCATTGCAACCAACAAGGCAACAAATGATGCTTGAATCTTTATGAGCTTGTTGTTGTCCAACCTGGATTAAGGTCGGATCAATGACACACAACGCTCAGTGGACCACTATAAGGACGTAGTGGGAAACCGAAGGCCAGTAAGATGTAAGCTTGGGATCACAGTTCTTCGTACGCTGCTGAGTCTCATAGAAGCAGACTCCAGGACAGGAAAGGACAGTGTTCAGTTTGAGCAGCAAACGAAGGCTAATCTGTATGATGGAAAATTGGTAGAAATCTGTGTTGGATTTTGGTTATTCGAGAAAATTAATTTTTGAGTTGAACAAATATTTCTAAGTCCCATCGCAAAATAAAACGCAAAATATTGTTAAAATCTTAAGAAACTAACAAATTCAAGAAGAAAACATTCTAAGAGACCGGGGATTTTGCAAAAGACTAAAAACATAAGAAGTTCAAAGTAAAAACGCAAAGAAATGATAAATTTCGCAGAAATGGTAGAAAAACAGACACCCATGAATCTTTAATTATCAACGGATAAAGGGAGGTTGTGATAATTTCGTCTTCCTCGTTGCCGCTTTTGAAAACACGCGGAAACCGAAACTAACTTAAAAAGTGGTTTCTGCCCTGCGGGGAAAGACCGAAGATGTCTGGAGGTTTGACTCAAAAAAGTTCGGAAAAGGGGCGAGGGAGAGACGAAGATGGAGGGGAAAGAGGAAAGGGTAGTATACTGAAGTACGGAATCTTCGCGGATTCGGTGTTGAACCTGCAACTAGGCCTACTATCACTGATAAATGACGAGAAAACCAGAATTAACAAGGAAATTTTAGTGCAGATCTGGCAAATCGTCGCAAAAATGGTTTGCATCACAATCAAACAGGAAGTTGAAAATGCGGCCCTTACGGCCCAAGTTCAAGTGAAAGGAAACAAACCTTTCTATGCTCAGGGCGTTCGTGCGGAGGCTGGCGCGGGGATTGGGGTAGTACCTCCACCGCGCGGGGAAGAACGTGGCGGCAGGGTGGCTGGAGCGGGGGCGGCGCCGGAGGCTGCGGGGTGCTATGGACATACATTACTCATTTATATGAAAAATGCAACAACCAACCCAACACTTGAAATAAAACAAAATGATAAAGAAGTACTTTGGCCCTCAGACCCTGGTGCTAGGCTTGGTGACATTGCCACGAGGAGCGGCTCCGGTCGAGAACTGGATACTCTCATTAAGGGAAAACAGAGTTTGACCAAACTGGGAATTTCTATGAAGATGTATATAGCCACGAATTAAATATTCCTTTGTAAAAATGTAAATATAGAAATATATGTGTCTAAGGGTATGTTTGTACAAATATATACATGTAAACTTAATTTTTTGAAGGGGAAATTTTAAGTCAATAATGTCAAAATATTAGGTAAGGACAAAAGCCAATATAAAAAGTACTAAATGCAAAACAATAGCAATAGAGCAAAAAACAATCCAAATTAATTTGGTAAAATCAAAAACAGTAACTGCACAACTGTAAGAAATAACGAATGAAATTAGGCCCTCATTTATTTTCATACAAGAGCCTCACGTAATAGAAAATGAAATTGTAGGCGTATCTTTAAGACATAGAATTATAGCATTCCAAGTTAATCCCAAATGGGCAATACTTTGCACAGATAATAGTGACTCCCTTTTTCCTTTATTACAACAACCAGAACAAGTAACTGTTCGACGTACATAATATCGAAATAGTACTAATAAATATTTATATATCTCCAACACCTGACTTTGAACAAACTTTAGACAAATTAGAAAACGTTTCTTTAACAAATAAAAACAAAATAATATGGAGGGATTTTAATGCTAAACATGAGCTATAGAAATGTAAGGTCACTAAAAGGACATCAGAAATCTTAAGTGAATTTTTAATATTACATAACCTTTCACCCTTCATAATAAACATTCTCCACCATCCTTTCACACAAGTAATGGTAAAATTGCAATATATTTAACAATTGTTTCAGGGGATCTTCTAAGTAAATTATCACACCGGGAAATATTGGATAAAGAGTCTTTAAAAAGATGCTGAACCAAACATTTCAGTGTCTATGATAAGTGGCGCGCTACCTTTCCATGAGTGAGCAGCCGCCGGTGTGCGCGAGCACACGCAACGAATTTGACTTCATCATATCCCCCATTCACACTTAATAAGCTTGAATGGGGGATATGATGACGTCAATTTCGTAGAGTGTTTTTGCGCACAACGGCTGCTGCTGACTCATGGAAAGATAATGCGCCACTTATTATAGACACTGAAATGTTTGGTTCAGCATCCCTTTAAGCGATCATCAATATATTTTTTTGGCCTAATGAAATGAACAACTCATCCACAGAGAAAATTAACAATAAATGGTCTGATTATAATGCAATAAAACCCATAGGTGCAAGCGAGCTGAACAAAAATGACGAAAATAATTCCTGGAGAAGGGGAACAGGAGAGATAAGGTACAAACACAAATTTCCAAACACAAGTAGGTGACTGGTGCGCGACCGAAAAAATTTGCCTGGTCTTGGTATCGAACCCGGGACCTCTGGTTAGCTCAGTTGGTAGCTAGAGCGCTCCACTGGAAATGGAGAGGTCCTGGGAAAGGAAATGGAGAGGTCCCGGAAACAGGAAAGCAAAGGCAGGGCATTCACCTTGTTTGATATGATGGTTACATTTAAATTCAACCTAACGTGTCGGGAGAGGGCGAGGGAGGAGGGGGACAGGTGGCTGAATACTTTGAAAGAAATATAAATGGCGAGGCCATCGGGATCGACAGGGAGATTTGGCACGCCCTGAATTTGTTGTCTTCGTCCGTTTTTTTTTATCGTTCCTCATCCCAGGGTCTACAAGATGTTGAATTATTATAATTGCAAACTTACATACCTGAAACTGGGCAGTCGAGCGTCGTTTGGAGCTCAACTCAGAGGTGGCGAAATATAAAAAACAAAATAAAGCAAAAACGACGGCCGTGTTTTGTCTGTGTGCTATACCAGCGTGCTCGTCGTCTGTTCAGTGGTTTGCAAGCTTGTTTCCGGGTTGCTTTCTGAACGACAAATCGCTGAGAACGCCATAGAGGCTGGCGATGAGCAAGGCAATCGCGATAAGTAATATTTTCTGGAAGCAAACTTTCAAACTAATGTAGAGGCGACGAACGTATGACATTAGACTTTAGTGTGCGCGTCCGGCGTTTTTGAAGATATTTTTATATTCCACAGCCTGGTATGTAGGATTGAAAATCGAAATGTTTGCAAGCCGTGCGAAATGTGCTGGTCTTGACGGCTTCCCCTTGTATAAGATAGCTAAAACCCCAGTATGATTGAAACTGTGCTTCAAGAAAAGTTGGAACTCCTAATTTGAATATAAACAATATCGAACCTGCAGTGATAAAATACTTAAAATAACTCGAGATAATAATTTTTACAACTTTCGCTGTTGTTTATGCACTGTTGAGCTCTTTTACACTGCTAATATGTTTGTTTAAAATGTAGAAAAAAACAATTGTTGGCTTTTTAAACAAAATGTGATACTAATTTTATCGTATTTTACTTTACAATCCCAAACTAGTTATTTTGAGCAATTTTCTTTAAATTGAAATTGCCGCAGGAACTCAACCGAATAAAAACTATAACATAAAACAACGATCAATCTGTAGCTTTCAACAAGAGCTATATGAAAATATATCGTTAGTGTATGTAAGTTTTGTGAAATTATTTATATCTCGCTCCAAACTTGCACAAAATTTAAAACTTTGATATTTTGAAATGTGTCGTGTGTCGTTTGCCCATGCCGTTAGCATTCATCACATATAAATATTGCTAAACATGTTTTGTTGTACTTGTTAAAACAACCAGTTTAATTTGTCTCTTTTTTGCTCCAAACTGGTAAAGTGCCTAAAATTCTGAGTTGCTTCAGGTCGATATTTTTACAAGTATTTATCATTTACTTTTTTTATCGATTTTTGTGAATTTTCAATAAGATATAGAATCACTGTGTCCGAATATTGCTTGAACTGGTTTTTTACGCTCTCGGGACAACCAGTTAAATAGACGCGAAAGTGTATGGGCTAGCTGGTTAGAAAATATCGTAACCTAAACCCAGAAACACGGAGGGAATAGAATTCTGGACACGACGACTCAAATAAGTTTGTCTCGACGCGGAAGCTTCAGCTTGGGAATGCTCGATTCACCGCAACGTTCCTGGCGGGCTCAAGAGTAACAGATGTTGCAAAAACTATTTCACCCTAATGTATTCTCGTTATACCTTTCTCATAAGATCAGGTGCAACCAAACTTCAAAGTAATTTGTTATAAGTAGCGAAAATTACTTGTAAGGCGTATTTTTAAAACCTCGTAAAGGTGTAATTACATATTTCCCCGTGTAATTGTAACGTATTTCTTAAATGTTTATGTAACACCTTCGCTGTAAATTCTTTATATATTTTTTTGTGTATGAGACAACGCGGGACTTTTACAATATAGAAAAAAATCGTTCCCCACCCCCCAAGGAAAAAGTGTTCATTTTTGTAAAGTGGAAAGCAGTAACGCGCATCGACAAACGCGGAAAGAGGCTTGGCATTTTTCAGTTGCTCAACCCTCCCGCCTTTTCTTTTTACAGCACCAAGCTCTTGAATTGCTTTCTTTTTTCTGTAGACAGCAACAAACTCGGGACATGTTGGGTATTTTTTTTAAAGACACTTAAAGGGGTTATATCACGAAAATTAAACGGATAGATAATCCTTGAAATGGAATGCTCATCGGCTACTTGGTATGTACACCAAGTTACGCGATTTTTAGAGCTCTGGTAATTACAATATTCAATTTACGAATTTTTATAATTTTCATTTGGCCACGAGGCAACACTGCCCAAGTAAGTCACACCATGGTGTCCATGAACCACGTGATCATGAACGCTCTTTCATTCAGGCGCCCCCATGATCGCCCAAGCTCTCCTCGCCACGGTACGATCAAAATCGCTCACGCATTCGGTGACCCGTATGCTATTCTCGCTCTCACCCCCGGCCCGTTGACCTTCCACCCTGCATGCGCCTGCGAGATATTCCCGGACGACGGTGACCAACTCGCCGTCGCCGGAGCTGGTCGCCAGCGGATCGCAGTCAAAATGAACAGCTTGCAACATCTCATGATAGCAATCACTCTCATCGCTGCTGCGAACAGTGTCGAACACTTTGACAAGGCGAGCAATGGTGTAGACGTAATCGCCACGGACCGCATGCTCTAAACGCGGAAGCTAAATGAGGAGGCTGAAGCTCGAGACACCAAGAGAGCCAAGTCTGTGAGTGCGTGCAAGGGGTCACCGCGCGGGAGGCTGGCTACGTAGCCAGCTTCCCGCTCCACCCAAATCCGCCCCTCCGAGGGACCCGCATATAAATCGAATTATCCACGAAACTATCGCGCCATTTTCAAAACAAATTTAGCAGGATTTTAGGAACATACAATGGGTCCTACCAGTATTGTTATCTCATTATATATTTGGCGTGTCATAACCTTTTTAAAGGGGCTTTGCAACAACTTTTTGACTGGTTTTAATTTGCACCGAACCTGAGCGCACTTAACGTAGTAACTTTGAGACTATTTTTTACTCGAATTTCGCTTTATTTAAAAGTCATAGGCAAATTAAAGTTACAAAAGCAAGCAAAAAATAACCTCCTTCATGGCGTCGTTGGTCGTGGCTTGAGTGGCCGTGAAGTAGAGGAGGGGTGGTGAGCTCAGCGGGTGCTCACGGCTGCCGCACTCCGTGTCGACGGCTTGAGAGGGCGCCGCTAAAGCATGTGTTGGATAGGCTGTATGAGGCGGGCGGCCAGGGCGGCTCGCATTGCATTTGCTGCGCGATTAAAGTCTAATTCGGTATGACACTTATTGGCCACAAACGACAGCAAACACGGGGTAAAGATCAGTTCAGAACGGGAGCCACTTCGCGCTACCATACCGCCAAATGGCCAAATCCCAAGCCAAATCTGCGCCGAAGGCCTTCGGAACGCTCGGAATTGGTCGGATCCTCGAGCCGGGATACGACCGCAGCGCCGCCGCTTGCATCCGGGACCTTTCTACGCTCGCCGCTCATCGGTGCTTGATCCCACTACCCCTTTCTACTGGGCAGGGTTGGGCAGAAATACTCAAAAATCTATTAGGAAATACAAACACTGGGATACATTAAAATTGTAGTTAAAATACTGATACTGAAATATAACTGTAAAAGTGTATCGCGATACGTATCGGAAATACATTTTAAATATAGGCAAAGAGTATTTGGAAATACAAATACAGGAATACATTTGAGGGAGGGCAGAAATACAAATACAGAAATACTGATACTGCAATACATTTTTCGAATTTGTTTGAGACGCCAAATGATATGAAGCTTGAAGTTGGAAGTGGAAGTTTTTGATCCCGATATTACTTTCCCGTAGGTTTGGTACTTTGCCTTGAAGGTAGTGGTTTCGGACGACGAGGAGTCTTCAATGGGCTCAAAAAAACGTGCCATCAAGAACTGATCGCGGTTCCTTCCCTGACATCGTGTCTGTCTGACGAGGAATGTGAAAAGACTTCGATCTCTAAATAAATTCTATGTGATCCTAAATCCCATCAAAACGTCACACCGCCCCTGTCCAATAAAGACGCCCCTGTCAACGTTGATCACATAACGTCACGGTGGAATGAACAGGTATTCTTGATCTGTAGGTGTGGCCTTGAACATGAAACTTTACCACGCTGCTGTATGAAAGAACAGTACGTACTTTCGTTGTAGGTTACATCTTGAAGGTCGTGCAGGCAGTTTCATTTGGAATTTACGAAAATAGTGGACCACCTGAAGCATTCTGGAACATATGTCTTATCTTCTGTAACGGTTGAAAAAACGATACGGTGGCATCCCTGTTGTGAAGGTCCTTCCTGCCGACCCTCCGCCTCCGACGCATGGATTGCAGTCCTCAAATTTCGCCTAGCGTCATCCAAAGAGACCTCGTGGACTGCGACCTGATATTGCCAGCACAGGTGCGAGCTCTCCGAGAAACAGCGCGCTCGAGACGAGGCGTAGGTGTACGAAGTCTGGGTTGGCATAACGAGGCGACGTCTGGCCTCCTTCCTGGGTTTCGGATCCCCAGAGCAGCGGGTCACGTTCACGTCGGCTGATGACGTGCCCTTGAGCCGTGCAATATTACGGAAGCAGCAGCAGACGCATTCAAATATGTGTTGAACTTCAGTGCGTGAGTCATCCTACTATTTCAAGTCAACCACCGCCAGGCTCGTGCTGCAACGGACTGTGACTCAGCTTTGCCGGCTGGGTGTACTGTGTACGCTAAGGCAAGACCGGTTAGCAGTGGGCATAGGATGCCAGCAAGCAATGACTCAAGAAATCCCTACCTGAAGCGCGAGACACATGCGCGAAAAATCCATCCGATCCGACGTCCGATCCGGCAGTACGACTGCCTGATCCGAAAAATTTGGTCGCTTCTGACGTCGGATCGGCGATCCGGCGTGCGTCCAACGTGCCAGATAGTTTCGCACGGCGGACGGACTGTCGGAAGCGTCCAGCCAATGGCAGCACAGCTAGCGCGAACGTCATGATGACGTACTGGGTCTGGCGGGGCGAACAAGAAAACGGGACGGGGAATCGGGAAGCCGGACGCGTGGATCCCGCTGACCCATTCGAAAAAGATGGCCCCGGCAAAAAATGCACGCGCTAGCGAGAACGAGCTCCTAACTTCGCTCGTGCGAACTAAACCGTCAATCTGGGACCAGAGATCTATGAACGCGGACCTCCGCTGGAGCACTTGGATCTCCTGGGTGGAGCCGAAAGGATCGTCGTGTCGCTTGCAAGGTCGGAAGCGTGTGTCTCAAACTGTCACGTGCGGCAATTCGGAGCGGCGTTCGGACTGTCGGATCGGACGTCGGATCGGACGATTCTGCCGTCCATGTGTCTCGCGCTTAATGACCTGTGGCAGAAGATGCTCTGACTCCACTCCTGGCACGCCACCTGGTTCGAATCCCCGACTGCGCAACACTTCTCAGAAGAGAGAAGAGGGCGCATAGAAAAATAGTTTGTAGAATCGGATGGAACCTTGGTCAGCATGGTAACAATTCCCCAGCACCTCCTTAACCCTAATGCCCTCAGAAGGAAAAAAAAAATGCCGTTTTTTTTCTGGAGTGGGGGGGGGGAGGAAGTATTTCTCAAGAAATGTACTGGGTGTCGCAAGGAGCGACCAGGCTCTTTAAATCTACCGCAAAATTCGGTTTTTTAACCTATCGCGCTACTACTTTGTACAGCGTTGCCCTCAGATGGTGCATTTGTTTTGTAAAATTTGCAAAGAGCGAACTTACTTAAGGAAAAAGTAAAGAAAGAAAAAGGCTTAGCTCCTATGGAAAGGCAGTGAAGCCACCTGTCTTCAAACAATACGGCGCCGATTCGCACGGGAGGCAAGAGATGGCGCAAGCGGTCGCGACGCCAACTGCCGCCAACGAACGCGCATACGGCGCCGAGAGCCGGCGTCTTTAGTAGACGATCGCTGCACAAACTCGTAGCGCGGTAGGTTAAGACAGTGGTTCTCAACCATCGCTGTTTCGCGGACCCCTTGTGGATCGGCGGAAATGATGGAGGACCCAGTTCGTGGTGAGAGGAGAGGAAAGTTATAGGTTACATGTAATACTGATTTAATAAATGGATATAGCTAAAGGCTAGTGTGAAGTAGATCTCTCATTATTGACGCTCACGCGAGAAAACTCGCCTGAAAACTGAAAGATTTCTTTTCGACCTCAGAAAAAGACAACTTTTATTGCCAGGCTTGACTGATGAGGCAAAGCTTCGCGGACCCCTAGAATGCCTTCGCGGACCCCAAAGGGTCCGCGGACTCCATTTGAGAACCACTGGGTTAAGAAACCGAATTTTGCGGTCGATTTAAAAAGCCTGGACGCTCCTTGGGACACCCAGTAGTATGCCCTGCCTTTTCCACCGCTTGGTGGCGGGTATGTCGACGGGTCATTTCTTCTTTCCGTATTTTATAACCTGCATTTTGTTTTCCCGATCTAAAATACTGAAAAAAAAACTACTTTCATAAATTATTGAAACGGTTCGCGCCACTGATATTTTGTATTTCGACTAAAACAAGCTTTTAGCGGCTCTGACCAGTAGAAGGGCCAGAACCAAAGAACTCACATATCGCGCGCTTTCGGCACCGCGGGCGCCCCCGTAGGTGGAGGAGGTTTCAGCGCCGTACGGTTAAAATATGCCGCACTGATATTTAGTTACTCTCTCCGTGCCCGCTGGCTTGCCCGAACCCCAAGAGACGTGGAAACCGCAAAAAAAGGTAGACGCTTAAATATGATGGCAGGGCCCCTTTAAAATCCGGTAAGCTAGTTTTGTGTACCAATATCCGTTTTTCTTTTTTAATGTTTTAGTCGCTTTGTCTTCTTTTTTTTTTTCGCAATCGAAGCTGGAGTTAGATGACATCGAGTGATTGTGTGCCGCTTCGAGAAGCTCGAGGAAGTAAGTGCGCAGAAAAGAGTTAGCAATGTTCCTTTCCGTTATAGTGACTACGATCACTACCATAACGTCACAACATTCCGCTGGAGTAACATTCAACCTTAAACTTTGCTGAAAGCGGCGTGATAGTAGGTAAAGGTGTTAAGCCAACAACATAATCGTTCGTCGGTGCTAGAAAAATGAGCAGAGGGAAGCGTGACGAATTTTTTGTTTTCAGTTAATTCAACACTGAAACGGCCAATTCGAAAACTGACGTTTCTCCTTCATGTCGGGGATCGCATGATTGACCGGTCATTATTTTGTGATTTATAAAGTGAATGCGCTACGACTCTTCTGTGGGGCTCTCAAAATAGACTTCATTTACCAGAAGGTTTTGAAAAATCTGTTATCCTAATATACCAAAAATGGCAACAATATGTTTTGACGATTTTTGGTGTCGTTCGGCAAGTTCTTACGTGGTACCAATTCAATATACTTTAATGACCTTTATATCAACAGAAAATTCAAACTTCGCTCTTTTGATTGCGTATAAATTCTATATTTTATGTACAAAGTAAAATCCAATATATACATCAGAACAGGCGAATGTTTAGATAACCTAGCAAATTGAAGATTAATGTTCTTTAACCCAATTTTTATTTGCTTTATTTTTATTAGCTAAAAGGTATGATAGTTGTCTATCATAAAATAATGCGTACTGTGTTGACAGGAATCAAAATGTTATTATTGTGATATGTTTGTTATGTGAGGCTAAGTATGAATGTCTGGTGGTCTGGTGCTTAGCCATATTCACGCCACAATATTGGCCAGATTTAACCCCATGCGAGGACGCAGACACAATGCACATTGGACAACTTTCAAGCTTTATATAATTGCAGTAACACAAATATAATAATACATTTTTACTTATATCTTATGATAAACCACAATCATATCTTGCCGCTAATAAACATTAAGAAAACAAAAGGTTTCCTGAGAAAATCCGTCTCTATGTTGCTAGTTTTTTTAAACATTCGCTCGTTCCAATGTATAGAGAGGATTATATTTTGTGCATATATGATTGAATTTATATGCAATCAAAAAATCTCAGATTGACCTTTGACTTGATATCAAGGTAATAAAATACCTTAAATATGTTATATGTAAAAACTTGCCCAACTTGGCCAAAAATCGTGAAAGAGAGTGCCACATAATTTTCAAGTTAATTCTAAAGTATAAGATTTTTTTAAAATGTATTAAGAGCGATGAAAGCTGTTTTGAGTGTCCCAGATGAGCTATAATGCTGTACTGCTAGAAGTGGCAGGCTACCTAGTAATCAAACAAGCGGTCTCTGATGGAGGAAGAAGCCTCAGTGTTCGCCTCGACCGCCTCTATGATCAATAAATTAAATACAAAAATATCCGCCTAGCTTGCCGTTCATTTCAATATTTTCACCACAGCATACATTCTTTTTGTGAAACTTAAAACTATATCCTCAAACCCGTGCCTAAGATCAGATGAAAAAACAAAAAACAAAAAAAAAAAACATCACTACAGATAGATACCATTTATATTTTGTGCATTCTTAAATGTCCGGAAATTGCTGGCTGTGTAATCAGCGCAGTTAGCTCATAATAGCTGGTGGCTTAAGGGTTTTGTATATTTATTCAATTTGTTATTTATTAAAACTGATAGTTTTATACAAAAACTTTGCACGGATAAGCAAGCATAGCGCGAAATCGAACAGCACTAACCTCGCATATACGCAGTTCCAAAGGGATGAAATGAAGCGTGCGAAATAAGAAAAATAGGAAAATGAAGGTCTGTTATATCTGCGCACATGCACATCTATGGAGAAGTGTATATATGTATATGTCAATGATAAAATAAGCGCACCCCTAGGAATTTTCCTGAACAAATAGTACTTTAGTTTTGGTCACAACCCAACAGATGCGACAGGTGTCATGAAGACCCTAAAGAACCTGGTAGTAGGTTTATTGCTGACTTCAGACAAACGTGAGCAGGGTTTCCTCAAATACGAAGCTGCTAATATTTTTATGTGCGAGAATAATTTGTCTTGTTTAAACTAATATCACCTATCAAAGGATAAAACATATACTAAGTTATGTTTCTGTCTCAGGAATTCGCTTTTTTGGCTGCAATTTCCAACTTTCTTTTGCTTTCTTTTGTGTGTGTGTGTAAGGGGGGGGGGGGGGAGGAAGGGGGGATATCAACCCAAAATTGAGGAAAGGCCTCAATAGGCAAACAAGTATATATTAAAGTTTGTCTACGAGAAGTTCGAAAATCTCGAGTCGACACATAACCACGGCGCATTTATACTACGAAACAGTTTCGTAGTTTTGCCAGTTGTGTTCATTTTCAAAAAAGGTCTTACAAAAAATTTATACAAAAATTTAGCAATCACTTTTAAAAAATTGGAACACATTTCAAACCTATATCCATCAATACGTTACACGTTTCAGGTTTAAACACTAATCACGTGTTGTGGAAAGTGACCATACATTTCTTTCCATGAAGAATGGATTGCAAGAAATGTAACCCTCAAAATAAGATCAAAGTGAAAAAAAGCACCGTTATCCGCAGCATATCAAGACACCTTAAATATTGAAATATATTTTTCCAACCTAAAGCTCTGCCTATTCGATTAATGGGACCAAGCCTTGAGATTTCTAATATTTCATCTTTATATCTAGATATACGAACAAAATCAAGCACCTAAAATATTTCTGCGCCATAGTGTCACGTAATGGCATCATTTTCGCTCCGACCAACCGGCGAGGAGAGTTAATCTCAATGTGATGCCATAGCAACCAACAAAGCAACAAATTATGCTTGCAGCGTCATGGGCTTGCTGTTATTTAATCTGGATTGATCTCGGATCGATTACAGATAGTGCTCAGTGGACTACAAAAAGGACGTAGTAAAATAAAAAGAACGCCAGTAAGACATAAGCTTTGGATAACAGCTTTTCACACGCCACTGTGTCTGATAGAAGCAGGTTCAAGAACGTGTATGATGTCCGAGTCTCCAAGAAGACTGTTTGAACTTATCTTTCTAGCGAGCTTCATACCCCTGGTGGTGGCGACCATTTGCCGCGGGTCAAGTCAAGATATCAACTCCTTTTTCCTGAATTGGACTCAGGCAGGAAACGATGTGTACTTTGTCTGCTGTGGTGGAGCTTGGGACCCTCACGACATCAAGTGGCAGAAGAGCGTTGCTGTGAAAGGGACACGCTGGTGCGCAGGCCTGAGAAATTTAAAGGCCCTTTTCGAACAGGTCAAAGTACGTGGCGCCCCAACATATTTTATGATGTATCGGCACCGCGGAACCCCTGGACACTGCGTCGACGCGGTGGTGGAGTTTTACAGTTTCCTTTACTCCACGAAATTGATTGTGTTCGGGCACTTCGATGCATGCCAAGCTTCCGCAGCACGTTTTTCTAGTCAGCGGAAAACGCTTTGTATCTGCTGCGTCTCGCCACGTTTGGGAAAGTATGTAACTGCAATCAAGGCGTTAATTGGTCTAGTGAGTGCGAACATCCTGGAACCGATCACTTTTTGAAATACGATCGTGAGAAGATCAGTCCGCGGAGCCTCCTTTCCTTCTCGGGAAAGAGTGTAGCGGTGGGCTGCAAGCTGTCGCTCATGACGTCTCGCAAACGCACCGCTTGCAACGATCCCAGGAGCCAATTGTTCCTAGAGGGTTTGACGCGGCTCAATGCAACACTAGTGAAGGCAGTGTTCACACCCAGAGATGCTCTGCGGCACTACTTCGCTAAACAAATGGATGTCCACATGTATTTACGTTCAGTGCGGTTCGAGGCTCTCTCGTACCTTGATGTAGCGCTCGTCACGGATTTGAACTGCATCTCGTTTTACGTGAAGAAATCTGGGACCAAGCCTGTCAACGTTGGGTACATCCTCAGAGAGTTAAAGCTGTGTCTATACTTCTTGACGCTATGTCTCGTACTTTGCTTTGTCGTGCTTCTTGTGGCTGATTTAGTGGACCCCGCCACGTCAGGCCTGACCGTGGCCAACGACATCATGCTCTCTCTGGTTGCGACTTTCTACTCAACCTCTTGCGACATGCCAGCTACTGTATCGTTGCTGTACCAGTCGCCGCTTTGTCATCCTAGCTTGGGTCCTAGGAAGCTTCTCACTTTCCGTTTACTTCAGAGGTCAAATCACGTCGTGGCTGATTGCTCGCACACCAGAATACATTGTCGACGATCTGATTAAACTGGAAAAGGCTCTAGACGACAACGCTATTCTACCATGTGTAACTGAGAACTCGCATGAGTACATGAAAATTATTACAAACGGAACTGAACTCCAGAGTAAAATTAAAAAGTCCATTGGTTCGCATACGAAAAGATACCGTTAAGACGAATGTGATTGAATGCCTGAAATGCGCTACAAATAAGTCCCGATTTTGTGTCATATGGAGACAGACTGAGTGTTTGTTGAAGATGATACATCTCGGGGTCACCGAGTCAAAGGAGCCGATACTAGTATCGTATTCCGGTGTGCATGTTCGTAAAAACTACAATCTGAGGATGGCTTTTCGGTCGCTTTTACTAAGAATCTTCGAAACTGATTGGCCTCACATGAGCGACGTAAAGTGTCTGGCTCGCCATGAAAAGCACATAATCGAGCCGATATCGGAGTCTGTTAATTTACACACTGTAGCGCAGTTTATGCTGCCGTGTTTTTGTATGTCGGTTGCTGTTTTCCTCTTGGAGGTACTCTTGGGGCGCTACTTCATTCAACGTGCTGGGAGATTGACAGGAGTACGAGTTGCGTAAAATGTTTATGAAGGAAATGGAAACATTTCCCTTTTGTGGAAAGCGTTTAATTTAACAACTGCTCCGGATTTCTGTGTGTTTGTGTGTATGTAATGAAATATCTTTCGATCACCCTAGATCTACTATGTTGATCAACGTGAAGAGATACCACGACTGTCCATATATAGCTTTGCCTGTGTATGCACTTGTAAAACACATGGCATACATGCCGTCTTGCAGTTAATTCGCATAAGCTGTCGCGCTGACTTTGGTTGTGACACAGGCACACAGATATAAAAGAAACTGATTAAGCAATGCAAATTCCTGTTTGTATGTGGTTACTGCAATATCTTTACTTTCGTATGGCATTATTTTGGCTCCGGCGTACGCCCCTCATCTCACTTAGAAATTTCTGGATTTCTTCTGCCACCTGATCTGCGCATCGTGAATACTGCCACTCGTCGGGCATGTAAGAGCTCTATTTGCTCGGGAAGGTGAAACGTAAGGAAATGAACAAGTCGCCTAGTTGCTTAAAACGTTTGGACACAAACGGCGCAAATGACGATGAGTAGTAGAAGTTCACAGGGCGAGCGACGATTAACAACTGACATATTAATACACAAGAATATATTAACCTTGAATTGTTCTTCTGCTCCTTCTTATTCTTGCGTATCAAAACGTCATTTGCTAGTCAGTGCTCGTCCTGTCCACTTCTACTAGTCCACGTCCTTAGCGCTTTTTCTGTCCATAAGGTAAAACTTAAGGCCGGCCCCAACGCGGCCTTACGAATTTCTTATTTGTAACCTGAGCCCGACGCGAGCCCCCTTCTAACGGGTTTTATGACTGCCTCATAAGATTATCTTAAATGGAATTACGTCATACTCGGTCATGGAAATGACCTTCGAACAAACATTATAAAAAGCGAGAAATATATTTTTAAAGATCGAAACAGTTTTCCTTCGTTGCGAAAATGACTTTGAAAAACTGAGGTATCCCCAAGCGATACGAAAGGAGTGTTCGTCCTTTTCTTTGTCGCATTTTGTAAGCATGCGCATATTTCTGGAAGGGAAGTTGAAAGGATATCGTGTGTCAGTACCCTTCTAACTGTGTTGCGTGTATGTTTTGACAGTGGAAAGTGAGTCAGCCAAAATGGTCGTCCACGAGGTCACCTGGGCTGAAGTGCCACCACCTCCTCCGGGCAACTGTCCGACTTTTCGGTACTCTTTTGGCGCTGGGTATTCTTGAAGATGCACACTTTTTTGTCTCTCACCTGCCTGATGCCCATGTTTACGGACCCGACGAACGAGTGCAACTAGGCTGAAACCGGGAGACGAAAGCAGGAACTGCGGCTACTGCGATCGCTTCGGAGACTCACCGATGGCCTTCGCAACGGCGCTGCTCATGCAGTCGGCGGGGGCGAAAGATGCCTCAACTCGTTTCGACATAGCGCTTTTTATTTGGCATAACTGTCTATCCAAGGGCAAGGTCTCTTTATTCTTGTCTGTCATTAGCTGTACATACATACATTGCGACAAAAGAACTAAGGTGAATGTTGGTATCTTACCGGTTCAATTTTATGACAAATGAATGTCACGTTCAAAAAAAAACAAATTATGCGAGATTATGCATTCCTCACTGCACTGCCCAGTTGGTCGCTTCCGTGGCCTTAGTGCATACTGGAATGCGTTGGGACCGCTTGATGGCACTCAAAAGTGTTCAGCAGCTTTTGCGTCGGCCTTCGGTTGCGGCAACGGCTTGTCATATAGAAATTATCCGAGACGGCGGCGACAACAGAAACACAACAGGGATTAGGTAAGGGGCATCAAACACAGCTGTCTTAGAATTACCAGATAACTCACTTATATTGGTTCTGAACTAAAAGGTTAAGCACTAATAAGTTGAATAGGTGGAACACCTCTTTAATGAAAAGCAGATCAGAGAATCTCGGTGTAACTCTCTGATTTTCTGGTGCAACATCAAACAAAGTGGTGATTCCACGAGACAGGGTGATGTAAGAGCACACCAGCCTGGTGACCCCACCAGAGCGACAGATGGCTACACTAGATGCCTTGTGAAAGCAGCAGGTCAGCGTGACGTACTTACTTGTGGACCTGAGGGCACACCAAACGTTTTGATGCGCCCATCAGACTGTGTCAGACATACCAAGCAGTTTAGCAAACACTCGAGCCTGGGGTGGTCGATAATGATGATGATGGTAATGATTACGATGATGATAACGAGGATTATAATGAAGATGATGATGACGACGACGACTACGTCGCTATGACGACGACAATAATAATAATAATAGTATCAAGTGGGTTGTTTAATTTTTTGATGTGCTACTGGTTTGTCCTCCCTGTTTTTCAAAGGCCGTTTTGTGTTTCCACAAATCATAGCAGAAAAGCTAATAGCAATAACAAATCCGCAGTCTTTGAGGCGTTTTCGAATGGCGTTCTAAATGTACAGCTTTTAGGGCCTCTTGAGCGATAGAAGGGGAAATTGCCAGGCATATGTGATATAAACAGTTTTTTTTTGTTTTACATATTTGTTTAAAGCACGCCATGAAAGCTACACTTATGCGGTTTGTGCAGGTGAATTAGGTGGAGTAATGCGTTATCGGATCAGGAAGTCTTGCGGTTGGTGCAGGAGGTTTGGGGAGTGATGCCGTATCGCATCAGGAAGTCTTGCAGGATCTTCCGGCTGTCCTTCCCTTTTGTACGGCGGAGTGCGGTCTTAAACGTATCCACGAAGTTCTCGGCCTGACGATTGGATTTGGGATGATACGGTGGTGTGAGGGGATGGTCAATGCCCTTTATAGCCAGAAACGACTTAAATTGGGACCTCATGAACTGCGGTCCATTGTCGGTTCCCGGTTGTTCTGGCAGACCATGGTGCTGAAAGATCTTTTGAAATGCATCCACGGATGCTGATGCTTTCGTGGTAGTCATCATGATGACTTCCGGCCATTTGCTGTAAGCGTCAATTACGATGAGGTAGTGCTTTTGGTCCAATTCTGCCAAGTCTGTATGAAGGTGGTAATGTACCAAGGTGTGCCTGGATCTCCCAACGATGCAGAGGGACTTGCGGTCGATTGCCCGAAATCGATGCTCATTGTCCACACTGTTGTGCTTGTTTTTCGATGTCTTGGTGAATTCTTGGCCACCAAACAAACGTAAGATCGCCCGAGCATCTTCATCTTAACTTGGACAACGTAACCCTCACACAGCAGGTCGAGGATAGAGGGCCTGAGCTTGCTGAGAATTACGGTTTGAGCATTCCACAAGACGAAATCGTTGAGCTCGGCAAGTTCTGATCTTTGCTTGTGGAACGGTTGAATACTATAGATCAACAATATTTGTTGGCCATCCTTCCAAGATGTGTGTGCGAACCTGGGAGAGTGTTTTATCCTTCGTTGTCTCCTTGGCGATGTCCGCTGCCCTGATGAGGAGCTTCGCCAGACTTTCGTTTTGCAGTGCAAATACATATTCAGACTGAAGATCGATGAGAATCTTGCCTTCTTTTGTTTCTTGGTCAAAGACTTGATCACGTCCTTTAGCGAACTGGGAGAGACCATCAGTATTTCTAAACTCCTTGGTTGCAACGTACTAATTCATTAAAATTTGCGGCCAACGTTGCAGTATGTTGGCTGAAGTGACTGGAACGCCCTTGGTTGAGCCAAAAATGGTGGTCAAAAGTCGGTAATCTGTGTAAAAGATGAACTTGTTTCCCCACAGTTACTAGTGGAACTTTCTACACCAAAGATGATTGCCAGTACCTCTTTATCAATTTGGGCATACTTCTACTCCGTCTTTCGGGCGTGAGCGATAGGGCATTCCTTTCCGGTGTTTTTATTAGTAGATCACTGCACCTACTCCCTCTGATGAAGCATGTGCTGCAAGGTAGATCGTCTTGTCAGATTCAAAGTGGGCAAGAGCCTCGGTTGCCTATTGGTGCTGTTTGATCTTGTCAAAGCATCCACTCAGTCGAAGGCCCAGCTCCAGGTAGCGTCCTTTTATAGGAGGGTGTTCAGTGGTGCGGACATCTCGGCTATGCTTGGCAGGAACTTGATGTAGTATTGGATCATCTCCAGAAGAGATCTCAGCCGACTGACGTTTCTTGGCTCAGGCATGTTGAGGATGGCAGAGATGATCTTCGGGGACATACTGAACACTTCAGCATGAACCACTTGTCTAAGATATTCTACCTGTTCTTGAAGAAAACTGCACTTGCTTCTCTTCAAAGTGAAGCCGTATTCTTCGAGTCTCTCAAGGACTCGTTCATGATTACGAAGATGATCGGAGGTGTCCTTCCCAGTCATAATGATATCGACTAGATAAGAAGCCACGCCGTCCAGACCTGCAGTGACCAGGTTCATTGTTCCCTGGAAACGGCTGGCGCCGATGCAATTCCAAAAGGCATTCGATGAAATTGTAACAGACCTTTATCTGTGATAAACACTAAAGCTTGCTTGGCCTCATCGTCTAGTTCCACCTGGAGGTACGCTTTGGACAGATTCAACTTCCTAAACCAATTGCCTCCGTTGAGCTTGGCAAACAGTTCTTCGGGACGTGGTAGAGGATACTGAGCGAAGTCCAGTTGCGGATTTACGGTGACGCTGAAGTCTCCACATACGCTTACTGAACCATCAGCTTTCGGAACGACCACGATTGGTGTCGGCCATCTGGATATTTCAAGTGGTAAAATAAGCTTGTGTTTAATCTGTTTCTGCAGATCTTTTTCTACCCCCACACGTGTCGCGAACGGAACAGGTATCGGCTTGAAGAAGCGTGGAGTTCCATCAGGCTTGAACTGTAGCTGGATTTTTAGCTTCGTGCAGTAGCCAAGACTGTCAAGGCCCGTTCACACTCTTGCGACCGAGTGAGACCCAGAGAGACCAGACCGGTTTTGAAGCCTCTTGCGACCTCTTAGCACCGGATGCGCTGCAGCGGAGTTGATCCTAAGAAGTCGCAAGAGGCTTAAAAACCGGCCTGGTCCCTCTCGGTCTTACTCGGTCGCAAGAGTGTGAACGGACCTTCAGTCAACACGCGCGAGAATCGCGTGAGCATTGATTCCAGCGTGGCGCGTGAAGTCAGTTCAATTTATCTAACAAATAGTCCGTTCAAATCGATCTTCAGCGTGTTGATCCACGCTCTTCCAAGCAAGTTCGTGTTTCTCTTCTCTGTCATGACGTCACAGTGTCAGTCTTGGTGTCCCCATACCTAACATCGCGTGACGCGCCGTAGCTACGTGACATGATTTCAGGTCGCATCAGGTGACGCTGATTGCTTAGCGTTTCTGATGGCACAGCCTCACATGACGTCACCCTTTCCCGTGTCGTCAGCCTGTAATGAGACATCGTATGATGACATATTGATGTCCCTTGATGTGACGTCACGATATCAGGTCATAATGTCTCCTGAAGTTGCAGTGTCACGTGACGTCATGGTGTCACCCGACATCATAGGGTCACATGACATGTCACGCGACGTTATGGTGTGACAAGATGACATGTCACGGGCAGAGTGTCACCTGACATTAAGGTGCCACGTTGCATCGTTTTGTCACGTTACGTCAAATGTCACGTGACTTCAAGGTGTGATGTGACATCACAGACAACCTATGAGTTATATGCATTTCGAGTGCGTTTGGTAAGATGTCGAAGTGTCACCTGATGTGACATTATGATGTTATTGAGACTGCATGCCATGCACATGGAATCTCTAGGGGCCACTAAATGATATGCATTAGAAATATTTTAAGGGAACACAGACAACTTGAGGCATACTGCGAACAAGAGTAGCCCGTCTTAATATTTAATTATCGGTATTAAAGAAACATCATTTCATTCTGCAAGTACAAAAATAATTATGTTAAAAATACGGCGATTTTTACAACCCTCACGAAACGACAAAAAATATGAGAGATTGTACCAAAACGAAATAGATATCTGATAATTTTAGTGTTTCTAAATGATGTGTGTATCCGATAAAGCGATTGTTTCAACTGTTTCGAGTGTAAAACCAAAACCGAAAAAGGGTGCACAGGGATGGTGGCGCCAGCTACCGCCCAAAATGTTCCCGTCCATTTTTTGCTTTGATGATAGTTTATAGAGGGTTGCTTTCGGCACGGTGGCCGATGTCGGTTTTCGCTCCGACGTTCTCGATAATTTCTACTTTTAACTGCTTGAATAGGGGTGTTTTTTATTAGTACTGTATTCAAGAGTGTCAAACGATATCTGGGAGAAGCCGAGTCTAACTAACGACCGCTGTTAGTAGCGGACGGCCACGGAAACTTCGACTGCCGGTAAGCAGAACTCTTTTCTTTGTTCACTGCGAAAGGTTCCACTGTTGCAGTGGACTTGCTCAGCTCCCCTGGCAAGTAGCGACCGCTCGCAGATTCGGCGGGCCTCCTTCAAGGAGCAGCTCAACTATCTTTACCTTATTTCCAATAGCAATAAAAGCTCGCCTTTTTTTTTAAAAAAAAGATCGTGGAGGGACACTTGGAAGCATCCCCGTATTTTGCTGCCGGCAACAGGATTGGCGGCTGCCATTTTCTTAGCAGTTTATCCACTCCTACAGCAAGCTCCTTGCCATAATTCTTCCCGTCTCAAGATGCTATGTGACCTTCGTTGACATGTACCTATTAATGCGCATTCGCCGGTATCAATCAACCTCTGTCTAGCGGTTCTAATGAGATGCGCTTCCCTAGCGCATTATGCTAGTTAAATGGCATCATTGGATACAAGAACTGGAGTCGATGCGACAAAGTCGCAATCATGTAAATGGGACTTTTATTTTACTCGGTACGTGCTCACGTGCACACGTGCTTTTCTTACAGCTTCTTGGTGGGGCCAGCTGCGTCGGGGTTCTGCCAGAGTCTTCCCCATCTACCCTTACAGCCCGAGACTGCCCGAATATAGTAAGCGCGCGTGCATTTACTGCGTACCTTAGTATGCGGATTATTCCAATTCGTGCATCCCGCTTTCGAAACTTGTTGAAAAGACCCGATGGTCATAATTCAGAGCCCGTGACCACGTTGTCTGTCACAGCCTGAATGTTGGTTTGATATGTAAGATACCACATGTTCTTAATTGGCTGTGCTGTTGTCCTCCTCTCCAGTACAACCTGTTTATGCAAAAATGAACTCTGATCATTTGGCATCGGGAGTACTCACATTTATATCATTTTTTTCCCCGATCCTCTCAACACATTGTAGTGATTGCAAGCATGGTCTGTTGAAGAGCCAATCCTTCATTTATGTACAACTGTATGTACAAAAACATAATGGGTAGTCGCATTATCGCATACATTGCGGTCATGTAAATAGCAAACACCGATAGGGCAGTGCATTGCATTCAACTCTATAAACCAGAAGTCTCAAACACGCAACCCGCGGTCCGCATGCGGCAGGCGACTCTCTGGGATACGGCCCACAAGCATTTCGCAGCTGCGAGCTTTCTTTCTATGCCTGGAGCGCCCTATGCCATAAATAGTAGTTATATATTGTCGATTCATTTCCGCTTGAAAATGAGCTCTGCTCTGTTCACGCATTTTGAACTTTTTTTTTTTTAAATCCAAAGTATGTGTTGTGTTAATATTTGCTTCTTAGTCCTTCCACATGTGAATGAACCGAAATGGCAATACCATTAGTAGCGTATACAATTGCGAGCTCTTTGTTCAAGGAGGCACCTCGGCTGCGTTAACTCTTGCACACCAGGAGCATCGGCCAAAGATCAAGCTATGAGCTCGGGCTTCTGGCTGTCAGACAATACCTTTAAAAAGAAATCAGTTTCTTATAATGCTGATATACAAGTTTGCCTGACAAGCAAAGACAGCTGCATGAAGAGATAAGTTTGATATGACTGTTGAGCCGAGTGAATTGTTCGACAGCGAAAGGATGGTCTCCTTGCTCTTGTTCTATTAAAAACTGCCTGTACTGTGGTAGGGTGGTCTTTTAAATCTGTTTCTAACGTGAGGTATGAACCAAAGTAGTCGTGTATGCAAACAACAACCAAAGTGGGCAAAAGAATGAGCTTAAAAAAGCAGAAAGCAGAAAGTTTCTTGTTTAGAAAAAATATCTTAGGGTATAGTTGGGTAGTCAGCTGCTTTGAAACGTAAAACACCGATACTGTTTGTATAGTTGTTGTCCCAAAACAGCAAAATATGGCCCCCTTTCCCCGACGTTGTTGGCCCTCGTTTTGTTGGGGGGGGGGGGGGGGGCTATCTGGCCCCCACACTCGAATGAGTTTGAGACCCCTGCTCTAGACAGAGGAGGATCAAGATGGCGGATGAGCATTCATGAAGGGAATTATAGGAAGGCGCTCAATGCGGGAGCGGGTGAACTGCCGAGAATTATGAGGCAGTGATCCCGACCGGCGGGGGCAATACAGGGCACGGTACTGTGTGTTCATGCTGTTATCTCATGAGAAGATACGTGAGCTTTTATTGCGATTAATGAGCTAATATAGCTGAGCTGATCGGTGAGGTTGGCCCCGGTGTAGGCCCCGCGATTGACGACTTTCGTGCCCGAGGGAGCTCCTAAAGGCTCCAGAGTATGCACGAGTGAATGTAATGTAATTAATGCATATAATAAACTATAAATAAACACTAAAAAACAAAGCAAAATCGCAATTAGAACATAAAATAAATATATTATTTCCACGCCTAGATTTGAATTTATAAGTAATGTAATTCGTTCTGTAGATGCTCACAAGTTTTGGGGTGTATTTGCAATATAATTTAAATTTGTCTTAGCATATTGATCAAAGTTGACCCTCCATTTATCGATGAAGATAAAATATGAATAGAATAAGAAATACCCTGCCTCTTTGGTTAAAGCGCCAGCTATATTATTCTCTTGCTCACTCTCGCGTAACCTATTGCAGATTAGTATGAGCTATTTGCTCAAAGACCTCAAAGTATCAACTTCAAGTGTTACAGAAACGATCAGTACGATCTATCACGTACATTCTCGGCCATGCTTCATGCAGTATTCACTTTTAACAATGAAACAATCACTCACGCGAAAATTGGCAATATACATATTCTGCAAAATGAAATCAGATCGTCAACACGTACATGAGAATTATACCAACAGAAAGAACAACCATATTTCGCAACACCCATTACCACCAACCAAGAGCACGTACAAAACATGGAACACAATTAATTTATCTTCAAATTCCGCAGCTACTGGACACTTACCCAGAAATACTGTCAATGTTTGATTGCTCCAGAACAATAAGCACATTTAAAGCTAATTTAAAATAATATAACTTTAGCATGGAATCTTCAAATTAGCCTAGCATGCCAAACTGGTATTGTATATTGTGTTTTTTTTGTTAATTATTAAGTAGCGGTTCCTTATCCCAGCGTCATTCCCATTCGCCATGGGCAAGCAAGCTGACGAGTTACGATCTGCAAACAACCAAGCCACGAAAAAAACCAAGATTCAAATTGAGGCTCTAGGTGACGTGAAGAAAGTTTTTTGGAGTCTTAAGAACGCCACACCTCGAGTTTTGTATACCGGGTGTTCATTTTTAATTCGAACAGATTTATTACAAAAAATCCGTAAAAGATGCACTAGTACGGTTTGTTCAAGTGAGTTATACGGCTAGGGGGACATTATGTGGGTGGCTAATCCTTGCGAGAAGTTGGCTAATTAATTAAAATTCGTTAATACACTTTTTAATTAATGAAAATAGACATATGGTTCCAATTAGAAACTTGCTCAGCGTCATCGAAAACCCCTAATTCAGTCATTTTCAGAAAGACTTTGAGCGCGTGAGAAGCGTAGTAGTGCACTAAAGTTACCACTCGTGGAGCAGGTACAAGGCTGGGGCTAGATAAGAGACGGAAAAATCGCACGGGCGCCTTATCGCAACCTCTAGCTTTGTACCTGCTCCACGAGCGGTAACTTCAGTTCACTACTACGCTTCTCACGCGCTCAAAGTCTTTCTGAAAATGACTGATTTAGGGGTTTTCGAAGACGTTGAGCAAATTTCTAATTGAAACAATATGTCTATTTTCATTAATTAAAAAGTTAATTAACGAATTTTAATTAATTGGCCAACTTCTCGCAAGGATTAGCCACCCACATAATGTCCCACTAGCCGTATAACTCACTTGAACAAACCGTACTAGTGCATCTTTTACAGATTTTTTGTAATAAATCTGTTCGAATTAAAAATTAACACCCGGTATGCAGGTTACAGTGTAATTGCGGTAAAACTTACCCTTAAAAGAAAAGTTTTTTAGACACTAGCTTTTGTTGCTTACAAGTGCTCCTATTCCCGATTTTTCTACCGTGAATAAAAATGAAAATGCAACGGATAACAATCATTCTATTACGTAAATAAGTAAGAATTTAACATAACGATTACTTTGTAAAATATGTCATTATTCCTTTACAAAATTACTGGATTACTGTGATCAGCAGTAATTTCGTTACTTGTAATGGATTACGTACACGTCTTACCAAGCGGGCCTGTGGAAGAGGGTAGCGGACCGAGCTTCATTGTAAGGACCGCTGCCAGGCGTGGGCCGGTTGGAATACCTCCGGGGTCCGGATTTGGCCCGGCGGTCGCAGTTTGGAAACCCCTGGTCAATACAGTTGTCGGTTGAACTCGGCAGACTGATGGGAGCGTTGCTAAAGACTGCGGGAACTTTAGGTGGCATGTGTTGCAGCTGCTCGGGAACATGCGCTGCTGGCGATATCAGTTTCCCTGATTCTCATGGCGGTGAGAGAAACGATACCAACACTCACGTTCGAAACGGCCGGTCAGATTGCAGTTGTAGCAGCTGGCAGAAAGCTGGTGACGCCCGTTGTCATGAGATGTCTTTCGCTGACATTCGGGAATTTTACAAGCTTCCTCAATCAAAGATTAAATTGTTCATTGCCACTACAGAGAGGGCTCATGCGGGAGCTCGTGCCCTGCCGCGGGGACGCCACCTGGCTTTTTCGCTGCCAGGGTCCGGACCCAACATCTTAGTTTTGTCTGTCACCGTTAAGCGGACTCGCGAGGTACCTTTGTTAATAGCCAAAGGAGTTCCGAGCTCGAGGAAGAGCAGCCGCGCCAGTGGCTTGGGAACGGCGCTGAGTAAAATAGCTTCTAGGCCCACGACGATACCACGCGCACGTTGGGTACATATGAAAAAAAGGACACCCTAGAAGACAACCTAAAGAATGAAAACATGAAGCTCCCGTTATAGCAGTTGATTCGGGCTTTACGCCTATGTTAACTTCTTCACTCTTCCTACTTCGGAGGGAGGGGGTAAGCAGGCAGGCACATACCGGGAGCGCTTATTCCTAATTGCCCATTTCCAATTTGAGCAAATATCGCAAACTCCACGATCCAGCGCCAAGCGTCGCGAATGACTTTTTCTACTCTTTCCTTTTTTACATGCGTCAAAGATGCTTCGCTATCAGCATTCCCTTGGGTGAGACGCAGACTCATGGTCATTGTACTCCTTCTTTCTACTTCTTCCTCCTGTGTTCGCCCATTGCCATAATTTTGCGTACTAGTACACTCTAAAAAAAGGTGCACTGCAAAAAAAAAAAAAAACAGTAAGTCAACAAACTTTTTCAAAACTGGAAAGCGCTGTGAGAAGCGCGCACGGGCAAAACGCCGTAGAGGCGACATGACGGCACGAGTCCGTAAATGTACGGCTTCACATATTTCTTAGTTCAGGTCTGTGTTCCCTTTTCTTTCAAGCAAAAACACATAACACACGCCACGTTTGCTCTAGGGATAGTTTTCTTGTTGGCAGATGTTTCATGTTACGTGCCATTCATGCGAATGCGAAGATCTCTTTGAGCGGCGGAGGGAGACCCACCCGAAAGCCGGCGCACTCAGCTTGCGGACGAAGACAAGCGGGCTATGCGAGCGAGAGGAGCGAGGAGCGACCGTCCGTCACGATGTTTACCTGTTTACTCGCTGCCATCGCTGCACCGGCAACACCGGTCCGTACGCTTGCTCGTGCGGGAACCGCGATTTCCTGTCACCATTCAACAGCACTAAAAAGGTAAGCCAACTCATTTTCGCATGCGCCTTGTGAGATAACCAAAGTGCAGAAGGAATGAAAGACGCGTAACTTAACGCAATTGCGCAGCCTGAGTCAGAATACGCGCTTTAGCTTCCCGGCTCAGTTGCACGAGGGAAACTTATCTACGCATCAGACTCGCTCGATGGACGTGCGCAGGCACAGGGCTCATTGCCATGGGAGTTCGGTTTGCTCTGGGCTCCCCCGAACTCTTTCTGTTCGTACCTTTTTGGCTTTCAGGCGCCGTCACCCTTTCCCTTTCGGGCGCGGTACGAACCAAAGAAATCAAATTTTCACATGAAACACTGAACCGCGCTCGTTGAATAATTATAAAGAGCGCTGTCGCGTACTGAGAGCATGTCGTGTTTTCTCTAGTTTATACAATGATGTTTAGGACAATTTGCTGGATCGTGCATCCGCGCTTGATCGCTGCAGCCCGAGTGCGGCGACCGGACGGCTATCTAGCATGTTGAGAAATCGCGTTTTTGGAGCGTTGCGGAGGCTGGCGGCAGCGTGCTGAAGACGCGGTTTCTACTCATTCGTCGTCATTCAGAGAAGTTCTTTAAAACCCTATGTGACACGTGAAACTTGCCGTTGAGAACACGTGCCGCAGGAAAAAGGCCGAATTCGTCGAAAGCAAGTTACGCCGGTCTCGCGGCATGATCAAAGCTTCCTTGGCACGCTGAAGCACTGCGTCTCCGTGTCTTCGCACGCTTGAATGACAATCAAGAATCGACACCGTTTGGATATGTTTTGCGAGTGCAATGTGCGTGAAGCCGTGTGGGCTTCTGGAGCAGCGTTTTAGTTTACTCTGACGACTGTATTTGTAACTAAGTGGCGACAGAAGAGGGGGGGGGGGGGGAAAGTACTTTTTTTTATCGTCGTTAGACGGTTTACAGAATACCGCGCGCAATAGCTCCTCATCACTGATCAGCGGTGACTCATTATCAACCTACTTAATTTCACTTGCCGTTTGAGCGCGGCTCGCCTAGTTGTGATTAGTCAATAGATTGCACACGACCATATGGGCCGCGCTTCAAAGATTTTCATTCTCGCCTTCTTGTACTTCTGCCTTCGAAAACCCTCCTTGCTCCACAGTGTTGCTCTATTTGTTCTGCCATGTGGTCTATTAGAGTATATTTGGAACATAACCATGGTTAATAGTGCATAAAAGCAACTGTATGGATTGCTTTCCCCCCTTTATTGATAGCAACTCGCCTGAACATCGGGACGATCCAGAACTCCGTGGCCGATACATGATGCAAAGACATCTATGCTTGACACACCTTCAAAACTTTGCCGCGGCGCCAATTCTTGATTGGTATCCAAGCGTGCAAAGGCACAGAGACTCAGCACTTCGTCATGCCAAGGAAGCTTTGATCACGCCGCAAGACTGGCAAAACTTGCTTTCGACGAGTTGTACCCTTTTCCTCCGGCACTGCGCTTCCGTAAAAATTTACACATGTTCTCAACAGCAAGTATCACAGCTTACACAGAGTTTTAAAGAACTTCTTTGACAAATGACGACGAACGAGTAGAAAAAGTGTCTTCAGCACGCTGCCGCCAGCCTCCGCAACGCTCCAAAAACATGTTTTTCGACATGCAAGATGGCCGCACTCGCGGAGCGGGGATGTGCGATCGAACAATTGTCATAGAGATTATTGAATTTATATGTAAAAAAGTTCTTGTCTATGGCAGTTTGTTTGGAGGTAGGCCACTTATCTGCACTAGAGGGCTGGATGGCACATTGAGCAGTCAGGTACGAAGCCACCGGAAGTAAGTGGCTTGTCGTGGAAGTGAGCGCTTGACAGGCTTTCCCACTCTTACGAGCGGTGGTCCAAACAGTTTCCAAGGCGCTTGATTTGCTTTTGTAATATCAAGAGAGCCTGCTTTTTGCACAATAACAGTTCATGCAGGCCTGAGAAGTCTTCTCAGAAGCCATTTGACGTTTGAGAATTTCGAGATTCTGGCTGATTAAGTGTACATGCCCCAAGTTCAAATGCCTCATTCTCAAGATTGATTACTAAAGGGGATTATTAAAACCCACGTGAAAATGCAAGAAAGCGTGAACCAAAACATTAACTAAATGCACTTTAAGACCCAGCAAACACTCGACTTCCTGGACAAGCATCGAACTTCCGGTGGCTTCACTTGCACCCAACTCGGAGCGAGGCTCAACGCCTTCCAGCGCACTATGGTAGAGATCACTGAGATAGGCCTACCGGACAAACGACGGCCATGCATGCATAACAACCCGCCGGATGGCACCGCCGACGTCATTAGATGCTAGAGAGCCTCAAGTATGAGCGCGTTTAACTTAAACCACGAAGAGCGTTTGCAATTTAACGGCGGCATTAGAGATGGCGTATTGTACACTTTTTCGCATGTAAAAAAATGCCTATGATCCTATTGGAACAAAAATGGTGTCTATAAAAAAAGTTTTATTTTATTCTTCGCGTAAAATCTTCAAGCATCTGTTTATAACCGGATTTACGTTAAGAAGCTACCTGTAGCCCCATAGCCCCACAGCAAAAGTTTGCAATTTAATGGCACCCATAAACATATGCCCCGATCTAGCGGTTGAACACGCTCTTGAGGCTCTCTATTAGATGCTGGCTGGAAGCAGACGACGACATGCCACCTGCTTTGGCCACTATGATTTATTAAATACTTTCAGCAGATATGATGTATTACCGCTCAAAAATAAATAGGACTGAGGTACAGAAACCACTTCCGTCCCACGGTGAGCTTCCGTAGACGAAAGCAATTTCTTTCTTTCATGAAATTGAGGAACCCCGAGTTACTCGCTTATATTTGCCTACGTAAAAGTGACTATTAAAATATGTGATCAAGCAAAAAGTGGCCACTTTCCGAGAAGAGTGTCCAACCCTTAGTTTCCCTTTTGTAGTAGCTTCTTATTGGCTGGAACGATTATTGATGCCTTGCATGGGAGGAAGAGCGGTGTCAATCATTGCTCCGGTGGCACCGATTACTTGAGGGTCTGAATCTTCCTCCCATTATTTTCATTTAAAAAAAAATGCTTGTTGTGACATGTGTAGTTTATTCGTTATGTTAAAAGAGTTTTGTTGCTTTGCAATTGTCGAAGATGGGCCTGATTAAGTAATTGTATCGAGATTTAAAGTCAATGAGGTCCTTGCCAAAGTTCTGTGTTTTTGCTTTCTATCCCCTTTTATTACAACATTTCCAACAGCAATCTTTTTGCTGTGAATAATTGTGTGTTATAGTTGCAGTTATAATAGTTTTTATGGCACTTTGAGGAACTGCGGGAATTTCTATAGTACTTGCATCGCTTTTTACAATGTGATAAACCAGAATCGCCTGCTCCAAAAGCTCTAATGTGGGGGACACGCTACCACAGCCGTGATGAAGCACTCACTTATCTTTTCGCTGCAGATTATACTTCTCAGCATCGCCAGCAATGACGGGGCCCATAGGCTGGACGAACCACAGGACGCCACGGAATTGATCGTTCTCGAGCCAACCACGGGAGAACAGTGGCTCCTGGGACCCATCTTGGTGTATTTCAAGTTGGGAGCATTAGGAGCCTGCCAACACTGGTCTTGAGCTACGATGCCTCTACAAAAGCCACTTTCCCACGCCAGTCATTCGAGGCACGCTACCACAGCGATGATGGAGCGCTCGGACATCTTTTTAATGCAGGTTCGTTATTTGAATATTTCAGCTTGCCGTCGTTCAAGCAACTATTGTCTGCTAGTGGTATCCGGCCCCAGTACTTGGTTGTGCCGTTTTCATTGCATGTCCTCTTGGTTTCAGGACGTCATATCCTTAAGTTTGCAGTGTGAAATAAATTAAATGAAATGTGTGCTACAAAAGCCATGTTTTTGCTACAGTAACTGCTACAAGCAGTTCTTTTGTAAGTTTCACCACTGATTGAATTTTGTTTGTTAATGCATGGAAACACTAGCCACTTGTGCTTTCTTGCCTTTGAAACATTCTCAGATAATGATATGGTTTGAAGTTCAACTGCATCATTGTTTACTTTTAGAATGCAACACGCATCTCCAATGTTGACTCGAAGAGCTTCCTGCAACGCCCATCTGCATCACACTAGGAAAGCCTTTGTGCATCTTTTGGCATGCAGGATACAGCACTACTTTATTTCAATTGTAGGGTACTCTATTAGCCAAGATTTGTACTTGGAGTGTGGTTCGGTACAAGGAATATAGTTTTTCTCCATATATTCACATATCTGGTTCCCTCCATTTTGATTTTCAATATATTTACAAAAACTACACAACAAGTAATCACCCTGTGCCACCTACCTATGTGAATGCTGAGGATGCTTGCTTTTGTTTGTTGGTTGAAGGTAATCAAGATCCTTTTTTAACAAAGTGATGGACCGGATGAGGAAGCAGTTGTCGTTGTCACGAGCCAAAATTTCACCAGCTTCCACACATTGTTGTGATTCTATCCTGGTAGCCTGCAGTTATCTGATCTTCTTGAACTCTGTCGTGCAACTGCATCTGGTAACAGTACTGCCAAATGTTCACACGACACCGAGGGCTGTATTTGATATAGGGCTTTGCTTGACCTGCATAGGCTATGCAAAAGCGGATCATATATTGTTCCCACCACACAAAGCACTTGGAGGTGTGTCCTCTTCCAGTGTTTTTTTTTTTGCTCCCCTTCTCTGGTCAATACACAAACTGATATCCATGTGGGGTAGGTGGTGCCATATGATTTAAGTCGTCTTCTTTTTTTTCTGTTATTTTTAATTCCTGGTAGCAAACCTCCACTAAGAGTAATTCTTTTATTTGCCGAGTCACTTCTATCCGCACCTGTTTTTTTATGTTTCCTTTGTGACGTATCAACAAGCCAAACTACAATTTTAGTCACCATGGATTTTTATCCTAATTATATTGATGAGTAGGATCACTTGTGGCTCTGTTTTGGTTGTTGGAGCACCATAAAACTCCACACAATGTTTCATGGGAGTTACTTCAGCTCAAGTTCATTACCCTCAAGGACATTCTCGTGGAATGCATTATATGGAGGGGAAACAAGTATTTGTAGCAGCAATAACAACATACTAAATAGATTAAGCATTAATTTCACGTACACATAAACAATTGTTTATGTGTACGTGTAAAACAAAAAAAATGGCTGTAGAAATTATTTTAGCATTCAACTGGTTCTAGACTTTTCAGGAATGGAAAAACTGAAATCTAAGTATGTCACTGAAGCCCATTACATGTTGTATAAAACTGCCGAATTTGTTTATCAAAGAACGCCTTAGTTTCACACAAACATTCTATTGAGTTGCGGGACCCTCGGATCCACCTATTCAGCGAGCCAGCCATGTATGCAGACGTCGGTGACGACATCTGCCTCGACCCTTTAGTGTCCCTAGTCAGTCCCAAGCGGCGAGGCGGTGCCACTCATGGATCTCTTGTATGCACTTCCAGGCATGGGTGAGAAGGCGCCCAAGCGTCCTTCGCCCCAACGTGCTCCTTTACCCCACTTTTCCCTCCCATGTTTTGGGCAGTTGGAATATCTGGCACAGCTTGCTCCTTTGAATTCAACGTCACTTTTGGAGGGAGACGGCAGAGGAAGAAACAGGTACAGAGCCTGAGTAACAGACATCCGTGGCGTGGCGAACGAGTGTAGAGAACAACGAAAGAGAGAGTGTTCAACGTCTCAATCAGAGTCACGTGGTTTATGGACGAGCTGCCGTCGCCACAGTGGGAGTTGTGTCAAGGTATCCTGGTCACCAGATAAAAACAACGAACATTAAAAAAATACTTTTGTACTAATTGGAGTTTTAAATATTCTGAAATGTTTCGTGTATGTCCAATAACCTATGGTGCTGTCATGTAACAAATACTCTAACTTGCCTAATTTCTGTGTCCATGCCCCTTTCAAGTAATTTCATTTGGGTCTACACCTTTCTTAAATCACACTGGCACCTGCAGTGCACTTACGTGTAACTCATAGTTTCCAGATATCGGGAGGTTGTGTTTGCCATCGCATTCTATTCAGAACCTAACCACATTCCACATTTTTTTGTTTTCCAGGTTCTGTAGTTGTTCATATGGACTTGATTTCTCTGGAAGTTATGATGATTGCCTTCCACATGAAAGCTGGACGTGACCCACTAATTAATTCTAAGAATAAAGGTGTGAACGTGTTTTACTTCCTACTGCATCTTATGTGCACTTCCTTGAAATTTTTTTACTAACACGGTGTTCAAGCACCTGTTTATCTCTGGGAGGTGTACTTGGCAGTAACATCTGAAATTAACTTGTGACAGCAGGCTTTAAGAAACTCGTTGAATGCGGCAACTCCATCTTCGAAAGGATTTTTCAAACTTCCCTTGCTAAAATGGTTTTGTAGCATAAGTCACAAGTTGGTTTCACTGTCTAGCGTCTGCCAGAATTAAGCTGAGGTTCCTGCATTGCACTTATGTGCTGGGCTTAAAGTCTGGGGGGTCTCAGGGGGTCTCAGACCCCCCCACTGATTTGAATGGATGGTCTGAGACCCTCCTCCACTGCCCCAGCATTAGTGAAATCCAAATCATATCTTGCAATAAAATAGCTTGTTTTCAGGGATGTGGCATTTGGGGATTAGCGATTTGAGGGTTGCTGGTACGGCGGGGACAGAGTCAGCAGTGGGTTTTATTGTATGTGCATCTAATACATTTCAACAACCCCCCCTCCCCCCTTCTTGTAGGGACCCCCTCAACTTACGGGAGACTTCAAGCACTGCTTATGTGTAACTCATAGTTTGCAGCAATTGGGAGGTTTATGCTGTCATCACATTCTGTTCAGAAACTAATCACATAGCACATTTTTTTGTTTTGTTTTCCAGGTTTTGTAGTTCTCCATATGAACTTGATTGCTCAGGAAGTTAAAGATTGCTTTCCACGTAAAAGTTGGACGTGGCCCACTAATTATTTCAAGAATAAAGGTATGAACATGTTTTACTTCGTACTGCATCCTATGTGCACTTGCTTTAAATTTCTTTCTAACATGCTGTTTAATTATCTCCGGAAGGCACAGTTGGCAGAAACTTCTGAAATTAAGTCGTGACAACAGGCTTGAAGGAACTCATTGGACGCGGCAATTCCGTCTTCAAAGGCATTTTTCGAACTTCCCTTGTTAAAATGGTTTCGTTTCATAAGTCACAAGGTGGTTTCACTGTTTAGTGCCTGCCAGAGTTAAGATGAGGCTCCTGCAATGCGCTTACATGTAACTCGTACTTTGCAGAAATTGGGAGGTTTGTTCTGTCATCGCATTCTGTTCATAACCTAATCACATTCCACATTTTTTTTGTTTTTTGTTTTGCAGGTTCTGTAGTTCTCCATGTGGACTTAATTGCTTTGGAAGTTAGATTGCCTTCCACATGAAAGCTGGACGTGGCCCACTAATTATTTGTCAAGAATAAAGGTACGAACATGTTTTACTTCGGACTGCATCTTACTTGCACTTGCTTGAAATTTCTTACTAAAACATAGTCTTGCGCTAATAGTAGATTTTGAGTTCAAAGCGAATAGAGCTTTTGGCCGAATATTTTCGATTTGAATATCGAATAGTTCTTTCACGCTTTTTACTATCATTGCATAATGCTTAGACGAAAACCCAGCTAAACTCGTGAAGGTTGTTCCGCTTGTTCGTTTATAAGCCAAGTATATTCTATCTATATTTATGAACTGTGACTTCAGAAGTTTTGATGTCTTGAGATGGCAAGTAAACGATGGGTTCGACATAAAATGAATCCGATAGAGATGCCCCATTGAGTGAATTTACAAATCTTGCTATATAAATAATCTTCCTTTAATTTGAGTTAAAAAATGAAAGCCGTTTACAACTCCCTGTAACGCCGGATTAGAGCTAGGCGACTCCCTGAGGTCACGTGACCTCAAGGGGGGGGGGGGGGATATGAGAGTTACCCTCGTGAGGGTAACTCTCGTAACCCTCGTTTCCCTTATAAGGGTGACCCTCGTGACCCAAGTGAGGGTAACCCTTTCGAGGGTAACTAACTCGCAACCCTTGTGAGGGTAACGCTCGTGACCGTTGTGAGGGTAACCCTCGTGAGGATAACTCTCTTAACCCTCGTGAGAGTAAACCTCGTGACGTCATTATGGGAAACTTCCCATAATGCAACGCGCGATTACACCGTACGCCGCTCAAGCCGGAAACGGGCGCCTAAGAGCTGCGCTCAACAAGAATGAATCGCGCATGAGGAACGCAGGATCTAAGGACATCTCTGCCTAACGTAGTATACTCTTGCATAACAGTCAGTTTAATTTTGAAACTTTTACTACGAAGTAGATATACACATTCACAAAGTTTCCATTTAATTTCAAATACAGCCGGCATGCGTGCACCAGCCCGCGTTCAATGTAGTATGCTTTTCTTCCAAGCACGCAATTGCGATATTTCTACTTTCCCAAGTGTTTATCGTGGCGGGTTATCCTATTCAGTGCGCTTCTTACCGAGTGCCGATGTACTGCAGAGAAGCAACACACGTGGAGCTCGCTTCTGGCGGTATTGCTTCTCCGCAGTGCAATGGTGCTCGGTAAAAAGCGCACTCAACGGGACTAGCCCGCCGCAACCAACACTTCAAAAAACACGAATAGTGCAGTTCTTCTCAAAGTGAATATAGAATAGTGTATTATTCGGAACTACTGGTCGAAATTCCGAATATTCGCACAACCCTACTAACACGGTGTTTAATTATGTCTGGAAGGCACAGTTGGCAGTAACTTCTGAAATTAACTCCTGACAACAGGCTTGAAGGAACTCATTAAACATGGCAATTCTGTCTTCAAATGCATTTTTCGAACTTCCATTCTCAAAATGGTTTCTTGTCATTAATTCAAAAGTTGGTTTCACTGTTTAGTGCCCGCCAGAATTCAGCTGAGGCTCCTTCAATGCGCTTACGTGCAACTCATAGTTCGCGGAAATTGGGTGGTTTATTCTGTCATCACATTCTGTTCATAACCTAACCACATTCCATGTTTTTTGTTTTGTTTTCCAGGTTCTGCAATTCTTCATATGGACTTGATTGCTGAGGAAATTAGAGATTGCCAGTAATTATTTCTTAAGAATAAAGGTATGAACATGTTTTACTTAATACTGTATCTTGTGTGCACTTCCTTGAAATTTCTAACACAGTGTTTAAGCAGCTGTTAATCTCTGGGATGTGCAGCTGGCATTAACTCCTGAAAGTAACTTGGGCCCACAGCCTAGTCACATTCCCTGGGCACTAGATATTCAATTTGAATTGTTCCCGCATCAAAAATTGGTTTACGTGTTGTCTGTAACTTGCAGCGGCAGAAAGCTGTAACTCTCAATCACTGAGCTGCACGTCATGCGTGACGACGGGAATCGTTCCGACATCAAAAATTACCTGGCGTGTTTTCCACACCTTGCAGCAACGGCCAAAGCCTGTTGAACTGCTAGCTGCAGTGATTTAACAAAACGGACATCTCAGTGAACAATAAATATAGCAGCAAAATGCTGTATTTATTGTTCACCGAGACGTCAGTTTTGTTAAGTCACTGCAGCTAGGAGTTCAACAGGCTCTGGCCGTCGCTGCAAGGTGTGGACAACATGCCAGCTAATTTTGTATGTAGGAACGATTCCTGTCGTCGCGCATCACGTACAGCTCAGTGATTGAGATTTACGGTTTTTTGCCGTTGCAAGTTACGGACAACACACCAGCTAATTTTCGATGCCGGAACGATTTCCGTCGTTGCACATTACGTGGAGCTCAGTCATTAAGTGTTACGGTTTTCTACCATCACAAGTTACGGATAACACGCCAGCTAATTTTTGATGCCGGAACAATTCCCGTATCTGTGGATCACGTGCATGAGAGTTACGGTTTTCTGCCATGCTTCTACGGGTCAAGTTACGGGCAAAAACCGTAGGGCCTCATTACTATGCATGCACGTAATACCTAGTTAATGCTGTGACCGTAATGCAAGACAACGGAAATTGTACCGGCATCAAAAATTAACTGGCAATTTCAGTAATTTGACGGGGCTTTTTTTTACAGTGTGTGTAGTACTTACACCCATTGGGGTGTATGTGACTTGTCACATATACGACACCCCCCTGGGTTTATCTGCTACACCCCAAAAAAGGGGTGCACATATGGACCTTATTTTGAGGTGCACATGTGCACCTTTCCTTACACCCCCATACTCAACGGGTGTACAGACACACCCTACCCCGGGGTGTACATATATTCCGTTTTGCACTCCCCTCACTTACTGGGAATACCGATACACCCCATTCTTAGGTGTACATATATTTCGTTTTCCACACTCTCCTCACTTAATGGGAATACCAATACACCCTATTATTAGGTGTACATATATTCTTTTTTTCACACCCTCTTCATTCATTGGGAATGCTGTTACACCCCAATCTTAGGTGTACATATATTCAGTTTTCCGCACTTACTGGGAATACCGATACACCCCATTCTTAGGTGTACATATATTCTCTTTTTCATACCCTCTTCACTTATTGGGAATGCTGTTACACACCAATCTTAGGTACAAAGTTTTCTACACTCTCCTTGCTTACTCAGAATACCGATATGCCCCATTCTTAGGTGTATGTCTGCGAAGTCAACAAAACTTACTGTAAAACATTTTTGATTAAAATGACAAGAAATGTCTTTGCAGCTCTGTTTCCAAGCTTTTGACCGTCAAAAGTGTTTTGTGTCATTTGGATGCCCCATTTGTCAACCGGAAATACAATTAAGCCATCAATTTTATATTCCATCGTCATTTCACTATACGGTCCGCCGTCCGGCATCATTTTGACGTCCCAATCGTCAACCTGAAATACAAATGAGCCATCATTTCACCATTTTAACGTCATTTCATTATACAGTCGGGCGTCATTTTAACATTTCCTTATCAATGTGAAATACAATTCGCTCGTCAATTTCACTATACTCCGCTCATCCATAAGCAGAGGCTGCGGTGGGAGCTACACGCCGGTGGGATCAATCAGCCGCGTCCCTTTCGTCACCCGATCCTGCTCTTTGCGCATCGGTATGGACGAGAGCATGATCACGTGAAGAAAGAGACGCGTATGACTGGTCTGAGGACGTATAGCTTCCACCAGTCTCAGCTTATGGATCAATGGAGTAAATGCGACGACATTGCAATATACGATTAGGTGTAGTTTTACTGTATTTGTCAATCACTTGACACTAGTACCGTACCGTGATATGTGTGCCTGTAATTTTGTTTTATCGAAGTTTGTGTCGTGGTAGGTTTGTTTCACCATCATCTCATTGAATCTTTCAATGCTAGAAATGGAACTGTGATAGTCAAAATTTGTGTAGACTGCAGAGACCAAGCGACGTCAAGGCTAAGTTCAAAACAGTAGAAACCGGAGACCAAGAAAAAAAAAAGAGCCACACAAAAAACAATCTCAATGGTTGTTTGTGTCCTCCCTTCTTGTTCCTTGATGTCGGGTTTGCACAATGCTGAAAGTCCAACAGCTTGCCTGTATCTGTTGTGTCATTCCTGTCAATATAACATTGTCAGGATCATGCAATATTTTATAAAACAAGCTACGAATATTGGCATCTGTTCTTACATATTTATTGCTCTTAAACACTTAATGAAACACATACTACAAAAATGCATATTAAACTTGCGGCTTGCTGTGTGGTCTGACGAAAGGCATGCGCCAGAAACGTCGCTTGTTTCCTTTCCCCCTAATTTTCCACGTCTTGGCTCTCACCATCTTAGTTTTCTGCCTTGATGTTGACCACCAAGAGCTATGGAGCATTCCTGAAAAGCAAGACATGATTGTAAATCATGATTAGATACATATAGGACACTGTGAAGGCCCCTTACTTAATGAGCATTATCAAAAACCACTAAATCAGCCAATTTCAGAAATATTTTCAGCACCATTGAAGCATAGCGGGGAGCAAAAGTGGCCACTTATGATTCAGGCACAAGGCTGGCCAACTGAAAACATCGATGATAAAAAAAAAATCCACGTGTCCTCAATATATTCAAACATAACTGATTTTTTAGGGTTTCAACAATGCCCAGTCTGTTTCTTATTGCAACTGATTATTTTTATTAATAAAACACAATTAGCCGTAAATTGCCACAAGCAACCTGTTCTCAGTGGCCACCAAACCAAATAAACTAATGTCGACATTAGTAGTGTCCTAATGCAAGCTTCCTTCAACAAAATTTTGGACAATCTAAAACAGTGTTCTGAAACTCATTTGAGTGTAGGGGCCAGATAGTCCACCCCCAAAAAGTCGAGGGCCAATGTACGGCACGGAGGGAAGGGGGTCAATATATTTGTTAAAGGAACCTTGTGCTCACTGCTTTTTGGAATTTGCAATTTTGACAGTGACATTTTTAGCTGTGATTCGTTTGTAGCGCTTCCTTTTGGCCCTTCCCTGATGCAATCACAAGAATTAAAATGGTATTGCCGTCAACGTACTGGCACTTTCCCGTTGCTTACTTAACTCGGGAGCTATTCAAGCTCAACATGTCTCGAAAGAACGTCTTCATTTGACAGTTCTTGCTTTTCGGAGGATTTTCGATAGCCCCAATCTGAAAAAAATACTTGTACTTTAATGGTGATACTTTCTGAGGGCAGGAATTCAGAGCTCATAGCTTTATCTTTGGTGGTTGCTTCTGACGAGCGAGAGTTTGTGCAGTTGAGCTACATCCTTGAGCAAAGAGCTCGTGGTTGCAGCCTAGTAGCAGAATTGTCAAACAGGTGCTAAATACTACAAAAAGACGGAAAGAAAAAATAGAAACAAAACACACGGCAAATGAAAACGGTAAAATATTAACTATGTGAGTATGTTTTAAGAGCAAAGCTAAGTTTCGAGAGTAAATGAATTGGCGACATATCATTAAAATGCATGCCATTTGTAATGCTCGTTATGAGAACGGGGGCTTGCAGCCGGTTTCCTGTGGCCCGTGTCTAAGCAAGTCACCGGCTGCACGTTCAAGCACTGAAGAGATTAATTTTATCTACAGTTATTTATTAAACGCCAGAGCATCATAATCTGCCTAATAATGACTATATTCCGAGTTACTAGCGGCGCGCAGTACAGGCGAAGGCAATGACCGGCAAAGGGAAAGGGCAAGCACTAGACAGGTGGGTGAGGAGAGTAACCTCCTCTCCTATTTAACGATCATACTACTTTCACTTTCTCACCTAGTCCTCCCCTCCGCCTTCCTAGTGCTCGCCTTTCTCTCTTCGCCTGGCGTTGCCTTCGCCTTCACTGCACACAACTAGTGACACGGAGTATAATTGAAGAAAGGACGGCACACTCACAGGTGTCAAAGCACTTGAAGAAGAGTTCACAACTTCGGTGCGGTGCCTCTGGTTGCAACTTTGTCTCGCCTTTCAGATGGGTGGATTTGCCCGAAGTACCTGGAAAATAATAAGAATGATAGAATAAATCAATGTGCTATAAACCGGGGCTGGGCAGAGATACTCAAAATAGTATTTGGGAATACAAATACTGAGATACACGTGTTTTCTGGCCAAAAATACAGATACTGAGATACATTTGTCTTTTATGTAATGGGATATCCCCGATACTTTTGCAAAACCGGCGAAGAAGTATTCAGGAATACAGATAGTTACAGAAATACCCTTGTTCCCGAATGGTTTTAGGTAGGGAGGGTGCAGTTTGTACCGAATATGAATGGTAATTTATGTTTGGGCCATTTTACGCTGTTCCCCTTACCTTAAACTCTCTATTTATTATTAATGCCGCTAAAGAAAACATGTCACCCCCGTTGAACCACATAGTTACAGAACTTTTAAGACTGCGTGTCATGCTTGACGAAAGGCGTCTGCCCCAAATGAAACCTGTTTTGCCGTGAGGGCGCATCTCAAACGGTCGTATTATAAGCTTCAGAGTCACCCATAGTAAGGGAGATTGAACAGGACCATACTTTTTCTTCACTCAACTCCTCTACAGCGTTCTCTCTGCTAAATTGGAAAGAGTGGAGGGCTTTGTGAGAGCTGATTTTGTTATTCTTGTCCGTAACTTTTTTTAAACCGCAGCTTTTTTTTTTTAAGGTCGGTGACTGAGATGGATTTTGTTATAGGGCGGGTTCATATAATAAATTACAAAGCAACTTGCACCAAACCCCTTAGCAGGAATAGGAAAAACCTTTTGAGTGATTTTTTCTATAACATTGGCAATAAAGAGAAGGTTAAAAACAACACAATGTAGCAATGCCAGGTGGAATCTGTTGCTTCACATGGCTGACAACATCTTTTCTCAGGAGGAGCCGTGCTTTACAAAATGTGTGGGTACCGGTAAATTGGCTCCAGCTGGGGTTGAAGAATCTACATTATCCCAAGTTGAAGAATCAACAATATCCTGAACATTACTACGAGAAACGTGCACCCGTGAACCATTAAATGTTGTGAAATTTTTTTAGACACTTTTGGTACACATGAAATGTTCACATTGTGAATATTTGAAGCAATTATGTTGTGTTTCTTATACAGGGTGTTTGACGAAAAGTGGACAAATTCGATATTGTAAAAAATATGCGTCGCAACAAAAAAAGGCTTGTGTCGTTTTGGTCCTGGGCCAGGGGCCTATTTACGAAAATTATTGAAGTCCGAGATGATTAGATTGTTAATTGTTTTTGAATTATTAACTTTTTTAATATTGTGTTTCAGGGCTTGGTTTCAAATAGAAACTTGCTGAGCATCATTGAAAGACACTAAATCAACAAATTGCAGAACGATAGAAGGCACGCGCAGCATTTTACGGCTCTCTGAAAAAACACACAACTTAACGAGTTTTTAGGTTTCGGTTCGCAATCGGAGGCATCTCAACACTGACGGCACCGCGCACCGTGGAGAAATGGTGCAAACAGCCTTGCGCGAGGACAGCGCAGCAGAGGTTGGTTGCACTATTTCTCCACGGGGCGCGGTGCCGTCGGTGTGGAGATGCCTCCGATTGCGAACCGAAACCTAAAAACTCGTTAAGTTGTGTGTTTTTTCAGAGAGCCGTAAGATGCTGCGCGTGCCTTCTATCGTTCTGATATTTGTTGATTTAGTGCCTTTCAATGATGCTCAGCAAGTTTCTATTTGAAACCAAGCCCTTAAACACAATATTAAAAAGTTAATTATTCAAAAACAATTAACAATCTAATCATCTCGGACTTCATTAATTTTCGTGAATAGGCCCCTGGCCCAGGACCAAAACGACACAAGCCTTTTTGTTGCAACGCATATTTTTCACAATATCGAATTTGTCCACTTTTCGTGAAAGACCCTGTATATGTACGAGTTATATAAAGGGGTCTGGCAAGCATGAAAAACAAATATGACAATACAGCAGCATCCACAGGAACATCAAGTGCAGAAGGGTGTACCTGGGCCGACGGTGTGGCAATGTTCGTGTCACGTGCGGTGTGGTTAAAAATTAACACATTACATAAACAAGTACCTAGACCAATTTCACAAATTATTCTTGGGAGTGTGACAAAAAAAAAAGGAATCAGTGCCCGCAGGATAGTTAATTATATACCCTGCCAGACGCTGCATCAGGGCTGTGACATCCGTGCAATGTGCAGATCTTCTGGCCTTTGCATCAGAGATTAGTCATTATTACGTGATCGAACAAAGAAAGCTTAACTTCACAATAAATGCTTAGCAGTCTGACAAGCAAAAAAAAAAAAAAAATTACACCATCTTTCCGAGGGGAACCATGGGGTGATGCGGAGCATCGCGGATCGTCATTAACGGTGTTATTAACGGTGTTAGTAACGTTGTTAGTAACGTTGTTAGTAACGTTGTTAACTTGGGTTCCGCCGCTTGCTTCGTACGTTTACGTTGAACTTCACGGTCCCGAACCTCAGGTTCTGCTGCTCGACGTTCACGAACCAACGCGGCTTCCCGTTCTCGAAGGTCGGGTTCCGCCGCTCGCTTCGTACGTTTACGTTGAACTTCACGGTCCCGAACCTCAGGTTCTGCTGCTCGACGTTCTCGAACCGCCGCTGCTTCACGTTGTCGTAGTTCAGCATCCGCCGCTCGACGTTGACGAATGGACGCCGCTTCTCGTTGCCGTAGTTCAGGGTCTGCCGCTCGCTTCAAGCGTTTGCGCTCAGCGTCGCGTGCCCTTCGCTGCGCAGCTTTGTCTTCAGTGGACGTAGCGTTGCTGTTAGTTTGTGGGGTGGTGCTGACGCTTGCTTGCGCCAACCCACTAACTGACGGGACTGTTGCTTCCATCACACTTCATCGGAAGAACGGAGTGAAGTGGAGTCAACAGCGCTGAACTGAACGCGCGCAGCGCGCTACCGCTGCTTATATTTACACTTGAAGGAGAGGAGACTAGAGGAGGAGAGTTGCGCATGCGCGCGCGGTGTGAGTAGAAGCGAACGCACGCGAAGTGCACGCAGCTGGAAGAGAGAGAGAGCGGAGAGAGTAACGCGCAGCTGTTGGAGAGAGGGAAGGAGGAGAGTTGCGCATGCGTAGTGTGAGTGCGGACTACGTCGCCGACGCCTCGGGACATAGACCCGAGCAAGAGATGCTCCGCATCTAAAATAAATAAATAAAGACACGGTGTCTCGGGACTATGGTGGCGTCTGTGTTACATGCAGACCTTCTGGCCTGTGTGTCAGAGATTGGAGTCCTTAGTACATGTGATCTCACCAAGTACCAAGCCTAATCACACGATATAAGCTCAGCAGTATGCAGTCTGACAAGGAAAGAAGAAAAGAAAACAGGGTCCGCAGGATAGCCAATTGCTCACCTTGCCAGACGGTGCCTTGGGACTATGGCAGCATCTGTGCGAGGTGCAGAGCTTCTGGCCTGTGCATCAGAGATCAGTCATTTGTAAACGTGATCTAACTAAGTACCAAGCCTAATTTTACAATATACGCTTAACAACCTGAGAAAAAGAAAAACAGTCTGCAGGACAGTTAATTGCTTACCTTGACAGACAGAGCCTCGGAACTATGGCAGCATCTGTGCTACAAGCAGAGCTTCTCGCCTGTGCATTAGAGATTAGAGTTATTAGTACATGTGATCTAACCAGGCACGTAGCCTAGTCACACAATATATGCTTAGCAGCCTGACAAGAAAAAAAAAAACAAAAAAAACAGGGTCCGCACGATAGTCGATTGCTCCCCTTGCCAGAAGGTGCCTCAGGACTATGGCAGCATCAGTGCTAGGTGCACAGCATCTGGCCTGCACATTAGATTAGACATCAGTAAACGTGATCTAACAAAGCACCAAGCCTAATTTCACAATATATGCTTAACAACCTTGAAGAAAAAAAAAAAAAAAAAAAAAAAAACGGCCTGCAGGATATAGTGTGTTGTTTACGTTCCCGACAGAATATCGGGTCATATTAGAGTCATCAGTACACGTGATCTAAGCAAGCACCCAGCCTGATTTCACAATATATGCTTTACAATCTGACAAAAAAAAAATCAGCAGGATACTTGACAGCCTACCTTGCCAGACATTGCCTCGGGACAATGGCTGCATCCGTGCTACAAGCAGAGCTTCTCTCCTGTGCGTTAGACATTCATGTCATTAGGACACATGATCTAACCAAGCCACTCACGTTATCTCACACACTTCACAGGTGCGTGAGATGACTTGCATACCAGCACAAGGAGACACTTCGTGTTTTTGAACCATTAACACTTCGACACCTAATTGGTGATGTAATGTGACAAAGTGCATGCTCCGTAAATGCAATGAAACATGTAGTCTACTTTAACACATTTCGCCCAAACGTCTGACAAGTAGGGTAGCAACATGACACCTCAAGGTTAGCCAAACTCGAGCTTCTCAAAAGCGTGCGTCTGAAGGTACAGCCACTGTATATGTTTCCGAATAGAGCTCCCAAAGTAACACCAAACTGAGCACCACACACATCGAAGGTGGTGAATGCTGCCCCAGAGCCGTATATTGGGAGAGTTTGGCCAATGGGCGGAGCAAAGGCCGCCGACAGGGCCGTATATTCCCTCCGTGGTTAGAGCATAAACTAAAAGTGCGACAAAGCATCGACCAATCAGCAGACCTCGACGTCAAAATATTGGAAACAACATTTAAAGTGTGGATCCTTGCAGATTGCAACTATGCATATTGTTCGGGTTAGGAGCGCACATTGCTCGTTTATTCTACCGTTGAATATGGACATGACAAAAACCTCACACGCGCCAAGTTTTCAGTCACCAAGGGATACCTTTTTACTCTAGCGACGCTAAAATGGCTTAAATTAGTTGAATCGCATTTTTTAGAGCTCACGAACAGCGCTAGGGGCTGTGGTTGGCCACGAGGGGCTCGCCTATTCAAACTAACGAATGGCCAAACTCTCCAATACACGGCTCTGCGCTGCCCTAGAGTTCCTGTGTAGGCGCTCTACGGGAGCCAGAGTTGCGTGTTCATCCTCGTAGCGCAGGCTTTCCCGCACAGCCCGGGAATTCTGCTCGAAAAGCGGCGCCGCTGCTTTTTTTCCTTAAACAGTAAAGGAGGAGAAGGTGGCAAAAGCCCGGGGATTATACGGCAGGGCGCGTGCAGCGTCGGCGAAGTGGCCGTATCGGTGGCTTCCCTGCACGGCCCTTGGGTTATGCTCCTCACGTGATCGATCTCGGCGAATAGCGGTGCGGTGGCACGTAGAAAACAGATGTGCAACTCCGGCTCCCATTGAGAGCCTATACAGGAACTCTAAGCTGTCGTCCCGAAGCGCCATCTTCGTTCCATCATCCGCATTGAAAATCGCTGTGCATACGTGCGAGCGAAGCCGGTAACAAGCGCGAACATGTTGCTCTGCAGTTGAACGACGTTTTATCGACAGATCGTTTTATCGCGACTATTTATCGCCAGATTGCTTGATTGATAGATCGCTTCATCGACAGCCCAGATTAGCATTTTTTCTGTAATGAGCCGCCTCAGGCTGCTGCCACAAAGCGGTGAGTACGTGTGGGATACACGCGTGACTAAATGTCCCTACACCGTTCAATTCGCGTAACGAGTGTCGATGGAACGTTAATGTCGACGAGCGCGTGTCCATAAAACGTCAGTCCACAAAACGCGTTTTCTGGCGAAACGATAGGGACCCGTTGCCCTGAACGACGTCAATGATTCATGTAAGGTAGCGCTCATTCTACGCAAGAATGTCTCGATGCTGCTATCTCGTGCCCGTTTGCACTCTCAGAGAACCGGGCACCGCCACCGCGCACACATGTCACAAATACAAAATCAAGGAAACTCTGACATAAACACGAGAAAAAGGACATCCCAAACTAGCAGCCCCATGCCCCGCAAAACGCAGCATTGAACGAATGCATGTAAACGGTAGACTTACCTTTATCGGGCGGGTGCTCTTGGTTTGTGACTGCAGCTACGTGCCCAGCATCGCTTCGTTAACCCGCGAACCCGATCCGGCTTCCAACCACACTTCTAAATCACACAAATCAAAATGGCGCGAATGAACAAAGACGTCGTCACCCACCAGCCGAAGCAGGCGAGCAGACCAAGATGGAGTGTAGAAGGTGAGGAGGTCAAGTTTCCTAGCAACACGAAGGCCAGATAACGCGCTAAACGCGATCGCTATCGCGATGGGTTGTCAGTCGGATGACGCTTTACCAGTGGCAGCTAATCGGGAAGCTCTTGGGCTTCCTGGTCGCTGTACCCTCTCCCCTTGTTGACGTCTTTTCGTTGACAGTGAGAACGTGAGGACTCGTCAAAATTGGCAAGAAAATCGCTGTAAAATTGGCGGGAACTGTTTACAGTGTATCTTGGAAAAGGATACGTCCCGCAGCTCACTGGCAAGGCGCAAATCATGGGAATAAATTTGCCGCTCCCTTTTTTGTGCTTTCGGGACTCTGGAAGGAAGCTGCCGACCTCCGAAAACGAACGTTTGGTGCCAGCAAGAGACACGGTGAATTATGCTGTTTTCAGTTGTAGAGCGTTTGCGCTTAAAGCGCTGGAGATGCGCGATTGAATCGCGGTCTCTTTTGTTAGCCACGAGAAGACAAGACAGTCGCAACTCGACATTGTCGTGAAATTCGGTCGAGGCGTTGAATCAGCAGAGCGTTAGTCCTACAATCTGTTCCAACTCGATCCGTGTTGACGAACCTTCCCATCGTCACGTCTGAATTCAAGAGACGCACTCATTCAAGAAATAAAATGTTACGTACCATGTGTCGCGAGGGTAATCTATACGACATTTATTTCAGTTCTACGTAAAAAAAAAAAAATGGAATTGACGAGGACGTCGGTACGTTGGTCACCGCAGCCATCGCCCCGAGATCGACAAGGGAAAAATTAGACTAATAACCCTACATTCGAGGTCATTGTTCAGGCTATTTACATGAGAAAGGTCCATAGAAAAGAAAAGAAGTCGTGTGGGCGTCCCCTTTTGCCCTTCCATTCAGCAGGGCCTAGGCCTTTCCCGTGAACGAGCTCGGCTTGTCCGCTCCGGTCGGTACGGTCGTAGTGGTTGCTGTGACTGCTTTAGGGAATCCTCGGCGTGTAGCTAAAGTTCTTTCTTTCCATTCACTACCTGAAGTCGAGGAGTATTAAGAAAACTTCCCGTCGATTGTCGTGGCGAAGTACGAGCGACGCGGACGGACATGTCGACTGCAAAAACGTGCGGAGGACAGCTCGGGAGCTCTTCCGGAATTCCTTCGTATAAATTACGCAAAACTCGCAATCATTTCGCTTCGTGAGTGCGGATTTCTTACATTTTTTGTACGCACGTTTTGCGTCGTACGATAGCTTTGTGAATTTGGTCTCTGTTTTGATGACATAATATCCTGGTGTAATAAATATACAACAAAATATATGTTGGCAACGTTTTCTTAATTATGTGAGAAGTAAAAGAATCCTTCAAAAAATCCATCTGGATTCAATCCATACGGCTCGGGCTTGCGAGCCGGTTGTTGTGCGTGGTGGTGTAATGGTGCACGTGGCAACACCCTCGCCTCGCTCACCGATTCCTTTGGGAGAGGAGGATTCGCGTGATGGGAGTACCAGTACGCTGCCTGAGGCTCGTCGGGGTGTCTCCGGTCGAAGGGGGGTGTAAGGGCGCGCGATACACCCACGTACACCCTTTTTTTTTTAGAGTGTACTCCACGGAACCTCCTCGTATGTGGCGGTCCCGACAAGGTCCTTCACCAGGTCCATTCCGGCCACCCCGATCATTAACGATGCGTCCACTTGGACTGTCCCAAACAACGACAGATGAGTCGGGTGGGACATCAACCAACCAGCAGCACATCGAAAAAGGCATAGCGGAACCGGAAGTCCCAGAGTCGTTTCCAACCCTCACAATTTCAGAAAGGCAACCAAGAAAAGCGGCAGTGAACCTGATTAAAAGGGTCAAAACAAGACTACTCCACGAGCCATTCCATGATGACATCGTCATCGACACACCCCATGCCGCGGTACTAAAAAAAATAAAAGGTGGGGGGGGGGGGGGGGGGAGGGGGGAGAGGGCAGGGGGGTGACGAGATTGGAGAACGAAGGAATAGTATTAGCTCAGGCAGCCGGCGTGGAGCACGGAACATTTCTTGGTTTGGATGAGCGGTAGCGCGCTACAGTAAACTCCTAATCTCGATATTGAGGAGTTTCAGCGACGGTGTCACCGCCCTGGCGGTCGGTCGCCGAAAGAGAAAGAGGGGAATATGTTTGCTGGGCGTTGGCGTTGTGTAAAGTGTGTTGGCCGCGAACGTAGGCTTATAAACTTCGGTAGCAAGAATATTACGCAGCTCTGGTGTCACGGTACGAGCAACAGATGTGACACGATCTGCTGCGACTAGCCACGACCGCCCACCGCAGCGATGCAAGCGTCGAAGGAGCGCAACCTGTGTACTACGCAGTCAGTCGCCGTCACCCGACGCTACTCGTTTGGCATTCAGGACTCCGCCACGGGTTCTTCGTTTGTACTTGGAACCGAGTGTTATTTCCTGTGCTTGTGTGTGTGCTCAGCGGCTAAATATAGGCCTCATAGAGCAGTTCTTCAGTCTCAACAGCGACTCAAAGTTGACGGCGGAGTGACTTGCAGCAACCATTTCGGTTAGTGGGTGTGACGACTACACGGATATATTTGAGACTGCTGCTAGCAAGGTGGGCCATAGTCGCTTTATGTTGACACGATTTCAAGTGTAAGTACTCCGTGCAAAGGCGAATCTATCTCGTTTCTAATCCACCTTTGTTTTTGTTGTTTTTATCGCGCGCGACCGACTACTAAGAAATGCTTCTGTACCGATCACGGGGTGAATGTCTCCGGCCTTACATTGCGTAACGTCGAATAAAAAGTCATGTGTGTTCAGCGAGAAAACTTCCCTTTTGAGTGACCTCTTTTTTATTGAAAATTTCTCCCGTATCTAGGTGATTTAATCAACAGGACCAATTAGGTTTGCTTTCCTAGTTAAGACATTTTGCGGCCACATGCGGCACTAATACTCGGCACGATGTGTGCCACTGGTGGTATTGTGAATTGGTTTCCTTCCAAAGCTAAAAGTGGAACAGGTGGGACCATTCAGTTTGCTAAAAATGTGGCGATATGTGAATTTCGTTGCATAACTAGCGTTTTACGTTTAAGATTGATAAGGAGCATGTTCATGTGATGATGCATGTCTACAGCATCAGCTTTGCAGATCCAGAATGGGTGTGCTAGAGGCTACAGCCTCAAGGATTTTGATGGGCCAAATTGGTGATTACACGGCAATAAATATTGTGGTGGAAAACTGACCATTGACTCGGTGGGTTTTGATCGTGCCCATTGGTATGCTGTTGGCAAATTAGCTGATGACACTCCTTTTTCCTGACCATGTTGCTTCAAGGGACATTGCATCTAGAAGTACTTAAATATATTTATTTCAAGGTTGAGTTGACCCCTCTGCATCATTACAGGAAGGGAGTCTGAGGCCACAACAGACAGCAGTGAATATACAATGCCTAATAAGTAACAGGCACCAGTGTCCAGGCGTATAATCTGCAAAAACCAATTTCAGCCTAAATTTTTTTTTTAGATAGTTTGCATTTGGTGTATAATCCGCAGGGCCCGATTTCGGCACCCAGTGCATAGTCCGCCAAGCTGGGGAATTGTGTCGTAGTGCTTTTTTCCTGGGTGGCATTTTCTTCAGACATTCTTCGGCGACGCTGTTGAGCCTGAAGAACTGCTCTATGTGGCCCATAACCAGCCACTGAGCACACAAACAGGCACGGGAAATAACACTCTGTATTAAGTACAAACGAAGAATCTGGGCATAAAGCCCTGAATGCCAAACGAGCAGCGTAGGGTGACGGCGACTGACTCCGTGGTACGCAGGTTGCGCTCCTTCGACGCCTGCATCGCTGCAGTGGGTGGTCGTGGCTACAGTCGTAGCGAGATGATCATCGCTTCAAGCAAGACCTCTCACGCTGGTGCAGCAGTCATCAAGCAAGGTACATATCAACAATGTTTGCGCATTGAGGCTGAAACTATGACGCATGCTTTATCTAAACCTAAATTTATTTGTCTGCGGCTACAAACATTTTTGTTGACATTGCTTAGATGATGTAACCATTCAAGCCTCGCGTTAAGCGGTGTTGCAAACTCTTCGGTTGTTCTGGTTAATTGTGCTGAAAAGCGGTTGGATGAAAAGTATGACAGCTACAGCATACTAGGGACGATCGAGGTCTTTATCCTGCGTTCCATGTGCATGGACACTGGTGTCTGTTTTGGATGACGTAATGCCAGTTGCAGCGGGTGTGCGTCACTTCGGCATCCCGCTCTGCGACCGCGACTCGGTTGCCTCGCTGAGAAAATGTCTTCGGAAGACTTGCCCCGCTTCAGTCTCACCCGAGAACTTCTCGGAGGAAGAATGGAGCTTCATACCGGTCTACATGAAATCGAGGATGACCAACATAAAGGAGAACTACGATTTTCCCCTACAAATGGGTGAGCATAGCAGAGTCGCCGAAACCAGCACGTCTGCGAATTCAGAGAACGGGATGTTCATAATCTACACAGCAACGTTTTGTCAAAATAAAAAGGTCGGGCAGTGAAGGGATAACCCCGGTGCAAATGCTGTGGTGGACTTCCCTGACCCCGCGACTCTGTCAAACTTGTCTAGAAGTTACATTTACCATTTATATAACTAGATGTGTATCCACTCTGTTAACAACAGCATACATTTGAATAACAGAGACCTAAAATCCTTAAACCAAAACTATCTGCCTTTTCTAATACTCGGTCTATGTGCTTGTGTATGAAAACCTATATTTCCCTAATAAAAGACATTTTCAAAAGGACACGTGTCTTGTGCTGATACATATATATCTTCCAATTAAAATGCAGAGGCAAAAAGAAAATCAACTGTGTACATCTACCACTTAGCATAAGCAACTTTTGCCATTCATTCTTGAGCACACTCAAATATCAGCTTAAGTTGATCTTGTTTTTAGAAGCTTTGCACTGTTTTGTAAAAAGAAGTTTAAAAAAAAACAAAGGTGAAGTTTAAAAAACTTCACCTTTGTTCTCCTTCTGGGATTTAATACAGACGTTTGTTTGTCAGCAGATCCCACACAGCAGATATCACCGTGGCACATACAACTCGAATGACCGATGAGACTATAGCTATTACAATAAAGCGTCCCACGAGAGCCAAAAAGAGGCTTGCAAGGGTACACAAGCACATCAAAATGAGATTGGCGCTTCCGTGGCTTATTTACATTATGCGTAAAAACAGCACGATCGGCAACCAGCTGATCGCAATATAACACCAAGGATATCGATGTTTGGATACATAGAACGCAGGATAAAGATCTCGATCGTCTCTTGTATGCTGTAGCTGTCAAACTTTCCATCCAACCGCCTTTTTGGCGCAATTAACCAGAACAACAGCCCAAGAGTTCATAACACCGTTTAATGCGAGGTCTGAATGGTTACATCATCTAAGCAATCTCAACAAACATGTTTGTAGCCGCAGGCCGAGAAGTTTAGGTTTAAATAAAGTAAGCGTCATAGTTTCAACCCGCAAACATTGTTGATATGCACCTTTCTTTGGACCCGCGTACCTTCAGTTCAACTCGATGACAGCTGCACCAGCGTGAGAGAGCCCACGTCGAACACTTGCACACACATCTTGACTATGCAAGATCTCTTGCCTTCAAATGGCTTGAACACTTCATTTGTAGCATCATGGTAGGTCGGGCTTGAAGTGATGATCATCTCGCACACGGCAACAAACAGAGAACGACACGCTTTATTTAATTTATACGCAACCGGTCTACGGGCGTCGCAAATCTATTCCCCTCTTTTCCGCCATGTTGGATCGATCGGAGCGCCCCCCTATATTCGCTGAAACCCCTCAATTGTTTTTGTGGTCTCCTCTTGAGTTAGCGACAAGCCTGGATTTTAATAAACCCGACCCTTCCTATAGCGTTTTAACTCCTGAGAAGGAACCTCAAGTTCAACGTGTTAGCCTATTTGTTCAGTGGTCGGGCTGGAGATGTTACCAGAAGAAATAGACCTACTGGCAGACATGTACAAATTACTCAAAAAGGTAGTTAAGTTAAGTTACTGAGTATCGACGCCAAAAGTAATTGGAGTAGAGTAGAAATTACGCATTTGTAATAGTAATTGAGTAAACTACTAACTACTGTAAAAAGTAGCGAGTTACTTTGAAGTTACTTTCGAAGTTACTTTTTTATATTTTTGTGGTAGCAAAATGAACAGCAGTTTTAATACGTGCCAAATTCTGCGAGCCTAAAATAAATGCAGTCACTTTATGGCTTGCGTTTTCACCAAAATAGTTTATCCGCTCGCAGAAGCAATTGACTTTCAAAGTTCTTGATAGAAGAGTTTTCCCCTTTTCCTCCTAAAGACGTCCCCGCCAAGCTAAAAAGACGTTCCACCGACGCGCTGGATGGAATGGCAGCGTTGAATTTCAGAAACAGGCTGTGCAGGGTCGGGTAAGCATGTGAGGTCACCTCGGCTAGAGGGTCTTTTGTAACAAACTCTCCTCCTTTTTCTTTTTTCTTCGGCAAGTTAAGATTGTTATGACTGTCCCCTCTTTATTCCCACGACGTTCGGGGAGTACGCTGGGTGAGTGCACCTGACCGTCAAGGGTTCAAGTCTCGCGCCACGACGATGAGATCATCCGGACGACTGCGCGTCTCGTAGCAATGGTAGTACTACGCTACTGAAAAAAAAAATTGTTTTGGTTTAACAGAAGATGAAACGAGGTATACTTCGCCGCTGACGCCAGGTCCAACAGGGGGCATGCAGCCCTCCCAAGTGTGACTCGCAATCCTCGCCGGCGACTACGGTATCCTGACGAGCCTGACACGCCTGACAAGCAAATCGTTTTAAACAAAGAGGAGGTCTCCCTGGCGTGGAAGGTCGGAAGGACGCGAAGGATTACGTGAAAAAGTATCGTCGCTCGTACAATTGTAGCTGGAAGCGGGAACGTGCTCCAGACTTGTACGTAGTTCAACTACACTACTCAAGTTACTGTAGTTTAACTAATTTTCTGAGTAGTTTAGTAACTTTCAATTACAATTTTATTTCGGTAATTAGTAGTTTACTTTAATTAATTATTTTGAGTAACTTCTACTAAAGTTACAAATTACTTTCAAATTTTAGTGGTTGTTTTGCTTATCAACAAACATTCCTGCACAAAGGAGATAAGATGTTTGAAGATCAGCTACTAGTTGTGAAGAGGGTTAAGCATGTGGCATAGGAAAGAAGGGGGAGAAAATTGTTTGCAGAGTCCGAAACTCCCCCAAAAGATTCACAAGCCCCCCCCTGCAGCAACACTGCTACGAGGCGCAGGGAGCGAACAGACACGATGCAAGAGAGGCCGAGTAACTGTGGGATTTGCGCTGAAGACTGGCGTTTCTTTGTGTCCCGAAGCTCAAGGAGACTCGACCCTTTTGAAGAAAGGGCTGGTGCACGCTTCTCCCCAACGTAGAAACCCTCGCCCACTACAGAAGGTGCACACACTGCATCCTCACTCAAAGGAGGCAACAAAATGCAGCACCTGCTCTGAAATTCATCTTATGCTCCCGTAGTTTGTGCTGTACTCGAAGAATCGCGTGCTAAAGGGCAACGGAAAGATTACCTTTTTGAGTTGCCTATCCTCCCAAAACTCAGAATATGGATATCTTCAAAGATTCATAGATCTTTCGAGAAACCTGTAGTGATTCCTCCACCGTTTTTATATAAAACTAATAAACAAGCAGTGTTCTGAAGTTTTCTACGTACATGGTACTTAAAGTACTACTGCTTAGAAAAATTGTACTTTACTTGAAGTAAATTTTCTGATCATGTACTTCTATTTTTCGAGGAAAGTAAAACTCCCAACTTCAATGTACATTCCTCGAATCGAAAGAAAAAAAAAAAAAAAATAGCGGTATTGTCGTGTGAAAACGCGCTCTTTCGAGACGTCATCTGGTCATTTCTCTGAGTGAAGTAATGGCGGCTGTAAGACCGATGGAAATAAGTGCCTTTAAGTTGATTCTGTCAAATAGCTCGTCAGCGAGAGTAAAACAACTACTCTGCGACGACTTGACCTTATACAATATTTGCTGCCATTTCCGCAAAAAACTGATGCACCTCCAATTACCCCTGGAGCAATGCATACCAGTCAAAAAAACACTGTATAGGGAATGAAAGGGCATCATGAAAGGTTGTGTTAAAAGTGCTTGTACTTTACCGTAAATATATTGTATTTATATACGTTACTTCAAGTATGTTGCACCCGGTGTACTTACTACTTTACTTGAAGTACATAACCTCTAATTTACTTTGTACTTTACTTCAAGTCCTTTTAGATATACTTTATGCAACACTGTAAACAAGCAAACACTGTCTAAAAAATCAAGCTCATACAGTGCTAAACCTCAAAGTACAAATGACACATTCGCAGTACATCATTGACCAAACAAACAAGAAAGTACCAAACAATTAGGCACGCACAAGCAGAACCAGCTATTAAAGCATTTCTGTGAAAAAAACAAGCTGTTTTATATTTGACTAGCACAATTTCGCTAACGGATCAAAATCTGTACTTTCTGTTTACCATAAAAAACAGATAAACGTAACTTCAAAGTAACTTCAAAAGTAATTCGTTACTTTTTTACGGTAGTTAGTAATTTACTCAATTACTTTCCATTTGAGTAATTCCTACTCTACTCAAATTACTTTTGAGGTCAATACTCAGTAACTTAACTTAATTACTTTTTTTGAGTAACTTGTAGATGTCTGACGTGCTCCCATGAACGGCTTATCCGTGTCTGCGTTTGTCCGCGGGGGAGTCCAGTTTGAAAAGGTGTATGCGCTGACGACGAGGCGACCATGGGAACAGGCGCACAGCAGCGAGGTCATTTCAGTTGCGCCTCCCCAGGAACCCCCAAACCGCTTCAGTCAGAACTCACTAAAGGCAGACAACATTAAAACAAACCAAACCAAATCGAAATGTGTCCCCTGCTTTCACGGTTGCAGTTGGAGGCGCGGCGTCTGCGTGCATTACGGCATTAGGTTAATACCCGACCAAGGCTTGTTAAGCATCACCTCCTGCTCCTGCGTTCGTGCGCGCCGGTGTTATGTTTTAGGTGCTCGTCACCACCTTGGCCCAAAGACGGCTGTGATGCAGTTTTTACGGCTGCCGAGTAATAGTGCGTGGGAACGGAATGTGAGGGGGCCCCTGGTTCGGGAATGCCACTTCATCTGCCGGCGTCTTATTTATTTCTGCGCTCAAACTTTCGTGATGAGCAAAATTATCACTAGATTTCGAAAGTAGTTAGTAGATTGAGTAGAAGTTACCTTAAAAAAGTAGTTAAATTAAACTATTAATTACACAAATGAAGTTGTAATTGAAAGTTACCAAGTTACTCGGAAGAGTAGTTAAACTACAGTAGTTTGAGTAGAGTAGTTGAACTACGTCCAAGTCCGCCTACTGGTCATGAGGCCACCTGCCTACCGGGACTTAAGCGGAGCCCCTCTTCCTCTTCCGCTTCAAAAGAAACGAGTTTTTAATTATCGTAAGTGAAACAAAATTTCAATCGGCGCACTACAATTATTTGAGATGAGCACATGCACACATTTTGAATCACCGTGGTCAAGGAACAGTTGTTCAGGATAATTCAGGCTGTGTTGGGCAGGGTAATGTAATCGCGCCCTCATGCGGCTAAAGATTATAATTGCTTTCAGGGTAGGGCGAATGCCGTAAGTAAAACCGCTGTCTAGCCCGGCCATAACACAACATGGCAGAAGAACAGTGAGCATACCGCTTAATTTTATTTCGGAGCACTGATTGCGGGCACTTGCAAGAACTCAAGAGAAGCGCCAGGAAATGTGAAGGGTTGTGATCCTGGGAGCTTACCATTAGTCGGAAACGATGTCTGATGGCGGTTGTAAAACCCAGAGTGTGAAAGTTTGAAGTCGTCGCATTCTCAAACCAGCAGCGTCAAAGTTGACCGTCTCACATTACGTTTTTTTAATAGACGAAAGAAAAAAAAATCCAAAGAAAGAAGACCTGGGGAGCGTTTTGGCCATCGCGGAAAGTGTTTGGCAGAGCACGTCTCGGCAGAATGATTTATTAGACCCCTTTCGCGAGCTTCCGATTTCAGTTCAATAACTGGACATAACACTGTTTATATCAAAATCGATAATCTGTCTCGCGACCACAGGAATGAAGTGAAGGGTACAAAATAAGAGGAAGAAAAATTGAAGGTCAGTAATTGCTGCGCCCATGCAAAACTATTGAAAAGCTACTGACAAATTAAGAAAACGCTTTGATATGCGAACGAATATACAAGGTGTTTCTTTTAGCTGCACCAAATGTTTAAATAAAAGGAGGAAAGGTATATGAATGCTGTTTTCACTGCGTGTTTATTTGGTTCGGCAGATATTAGATTGATATATACCCATCACTATTATCAGAATAATAAACTAAAATTTGTCAATTAACTTTTTCATTAATGTAATTAGGGTATATATTTATTTTACAAACTTTGTAGCGGTCGTATGCCAAGACCGTTCCATTCTTTAGAGTTTGCGTAACCAGCCGTTGTTCCGAGTTATCTTCCCCCGAATGGTCTGCTTAATCCGGTTTCTTTTCCACTAAATCCGGCAAACCAGCAAATGTGGGAACCATATAGCCGAACTGGGCTACATTAGCCGGATAAAAGTTTAAAATTAAGGGACGAATATCGCGGAACACGGGCTGGGGCGCGAATATTACAAAATGAAACATTCTTAGCATACGACCGCCTCAGAGTATGTAATATAGGCGTATATCCTAATTACAAGGATTAAAAAGTTAATTAACAAATTGTAGTTAACTATCATGACAATAACGATGGTTATATTCCCATCTAATACACGCGAGCTATATAAATTTAGAGCGAAAACCACATTCATTTAACTTCTTCCCCCTTAGTTTAGAAATAAAGTGCAGCTAAAAGACACCTTGTGTATTGAAGGTTGTCTAGGAGAAGTTCCGAGACCTCGTACTGACACCTAACAGCGGTGCACTTATACTCTAAAAAGAAGTTAGCCTATTTTTACAAGGTCCGTTTACTTACCCCTCCCCCCCCAAAAAAAAAAAATAAATAAATAAAAGCCGTTTAGCATTAATTTCGATAAAACTCAGTGCACATTTAGAGGCTGTGCCGATCAATGGCCGTTACAAGTTTCATGTGCACACACTAAGCGGTTGTGGAAATTGACCTTGCATTTCCTTCCATGAAAATACATTGAAGATATCTAGCCCTCAAAATAAGATGAAAACGAAAAAAAAAGCTCCGATCTGCCAACCATATATAGACACCTTAAATTAAAAAAAATATTGATCTTTTAGCACGATCATAAAAACTGGCATGTGCAACCCGAACCGAGCAATACTTACTGAAGTCTCTTTTAACATCTTTATGTAAGCACACCTTGTTCGTCACGCACTACGGCCACCGTTGCTGCTGCGCCAAAAACATGTCTCCTGATTTTGATTTTGAAACATATCGGTTCAAGCTAACACTCTGCCTATTTGTACTACCAAACCATGTACGGCCAAAAACACCACATTTCACTTGTTCCCACAGAGCTGAATTTCTAATTTACCTAGTCGTATTTATTTTATATCAAAATGAAGACAATTGCCTCTCCTAAACAGTCGTATACATTAACTTTTTTAGAAAGCGACCAAGCTATAAAATTTCGAATATTTCAACTTTAAATCTTGAGATAGCAATAAAGTTGGACTCCTGAAACGTGTCTGCGTGAGAGTGTCACGCTATAACATAATTTTCACTCCGACCAAAAGCCGAGGGGTGTTATTATTGCTGAATAACAACGTGACGCCATAGCAACCAACAAGGCAAGAAATGATGCTTGAATCTTTATGGGCTTGTTGTTGTCCAACCTGGATTGAGGTCGGATCAATTGCACACAGCGCTCAGTGGACCACTATAAGGATGTAGTGGGAAACCGAAGGCCAGTAAGATGTAAGCTTGGGATCACTGTTCTTCGTACGCTACTGAGTCTTATAGAAGCAGACTCCAGGACAGGACAGGACAGTGTTCAGTTGTTGCAGCAAACGAAGACTAATCTGTATGATGGAAAATCGGTAGAAATCTGTGTTCGATCTTTGGTTATTTGGAAAAACTTATTTTTCCAAATAACCACACGCGTGCGGAAAGTGTATAACCACACTTTCCGCACGCGCCAACCTCCGCCGCGTGCGGAAAAGCGTGGCGGCAGGGTGGCTGCAGTGGGGGTGGGGCCAGGGACATGCATTGCTCATTTACATGAAAAATGAAACAACCAAACCAACACTTAGAATTAAACAAATCATAAAGAAGTACTTTGAACCTCAGACCCTGGGGCTAGGGTTGGTGACTTTGAAAGAAACTAGGAATGGACTGGCAGTCCAGTCAGATTTAGTTCATGGACTACAGAAGCTTGTATTCCATAAAGGAACACTCAACCACAAGATATATTTCTGTTTTACGACAACCAATGATCAGAAGACCCCAGCTCAGGGTGTCCAGAGTGGATCCCGACATACTGCCTGCCGAATTCTCGTCAGCTCTGAGACATCAGAGCCCCACTGTGCAGATTGAGGCAGACAAGTTTAACCTAAAAACACTCCACAAAGAAAAATCGGGAAATGTAAAGTACATCTTTGACGTCACTCCCTCGGGATACGCAAAAACTGGTGATACCAACCGGCTCAATCTGGGTTGGATTTCGTGACCAATCCATGAAAACTTCTACGTGCAGCAATGCCAACACTGCTGCACGTACGAACACACAAAACGCTTCTGCCCGTCGCAGACAGAGTTCTGCGGACTGTGCGGTCAAGCACGAAGTGGGGGCTTGCCGGATCACCACCGGAGCTGATCGGATATTCGGGGCGTGTGTTGCGCGTAAAGTGGACGCGAGGCGCGGCTTTTGCATCGCTGCCTGTGGTGCCCTTCGGGTTCACGAGGTGCGACTCCGGTCGAGAACTGGATACTTTCATTAAGGGAAAACAGAGTTTGACCAAACTGGGAATCTCTATAAAGATGTATATAGCCGTGAAATGAATATCCCTTTGTAAAAATGTAAATATAGAAATATATCTGTCTAAGGGTATGTTTGTACAAATATATACATGTACACTTAATTGTTTGAAGGGGAAAGTTTAAGTCAAAAATGTCAAAATATTAGGTAAGGACAAAAGCCAATATAAAAAGTAGTAAATGCAAAACAATAGCAATAGAACAAAAAAATAATCCAAATTAATTTGGTAAAATCAAATCTAGCAACTACACAACTGGAAGAAATAACGAATGAAATTAAGCCCTCATTTAATTTCATACAAGAGCCTTACGTAATAGAAAATAAAATTTTAGGAGTATCTTTAAGACATAGAAGGATAGCATTCCAAGTTAATCCCAAATGTGCAATAATTTGCACAGATTATAGTGACTCCCTTTTTTTATTACAACAACCAGAACAAGTAAATATTCGAAGTACATATAGCAATATCGAAAAGTACTAATAAATATTTGTATATCTCCAACACCTGACTTTGAACAAACTTTAGACAAATTAAAACACCTTTCTTGAACAAATAAAAACTTAATAATATGGGGGGATTTTAATGCTAAACATGAGCTATAGACAGGTAAGGTCACTAAAAGGAAATGAGAAATCTTAAGTGAATCTTTAATATTACATAACCTTTCACCCTTGATAATAAACATTCTCCACCAACCTTTCAAACAAGTAATGGTAAAAGTGCGATAGATCTAACTATTACATAGTTGAACGTGAGCGCGTTGGTTTTGATAACTTGTTACAGAAAGAATAAACAGAAAGGACGAACAAGGACGGACATCGAAAGATGTCCGTTCTTGTTCGAACTTTAAACTTGCTCGAAATTTAAAACTTTGATATTTTGAAATAAAATGTCCGTTTGTTTTTATATAGTGTGTCGTTTGGCCATGCCGTTAGCATTCATCACATATAAATATTGCTAAACATGTTTTCTTGTACTTGTCAAAACAACAAGTTTAATTGGCCTCTTTTTCGCTCCAAACTGGTAAAGTGCCTAAAATTCTGAGTTTCTTCAGGTCGATATTTTTACAAGTATTTATTATTTACTTCTATCGATTTTTGTGAATTGCCAATAAGATATAGAATCAATGTGTCCGAATATTGCTTGAACTTGTTTTGTTACGCTCTCGGGACAACCACTTAAAGAGACGCGAAAGTGTTTGGGTGAGCTGGTTAGAAGATATCGTAACCTAAACCCAGAGACACGGAGGGAATAGAATTCTGGACACGACGACTCAAATAAGTTTGTCTCGACGCGGAAGCTTCAGCTTGGGAATGCTCGATTCACCGCAACGTTCATGGCGGGCTCAAAAGTAACAGATGTTGCAAAAACTATTTCACCCTAGTGTATTCTCGGTTATACCCTTCTCATAATATCAGGTGCAACCAAACTTGAAAGCAATTTGTTATAAGTAGCGAAAATTACTTGTAAGACGTATTTGAAAACTTTGTAAAGGTGTAATTACATATTTCCCAGTGTAATTGTAACGTATTTCTTACATGTTTATGTAACATCTTCGCTGTAAATTCTTTATATATTTTTTTTTGTTTATGAGACAACGCGGGACTTTTACAATAAAAAAAAAAATCGTTCCCCACCCCCCAAGGAAAAAGTGTTCATTTTTGTAAAGTGGACAGCAGTAACGCCCATCGACAAACGCGGAAAGAGCCTTGGCATTTTTCAGTTGCTCAACCCTCCCTCCTTTTCGTTTTACAGCACCAAGCTCTTGAATTGTTTTTTTTTTCTGTAGACAGCAACAAACTCAGGACAAGTTGAGTATTTTTTTTAAAGACATTTAAAGGGGTTATATCACGAAAATTAAACGGATAGATAATAATTGAAATGGAATTTTCATAGGCTACTTAGTATGTACACCAAGTTACGCGATTTTTAGAGCTCTGGTAATTACAATAATCAATTTACGAATTTTTATAATTTTCATTTGGCCACCAGGCAACGCTGCCCAAGCAAGTCACACCATGGTGTCCATAAACTACGTGATCATGAACGCTCTTTCATTCAGGCGCCCCCATGATCGCCCAAGCTCTCCTCGCCACGGTACGATCAAAACCGCTCACGCAACTCGATAACCCAAATGCTATTCTCGCTCTCACCCCCGGCATGTTGACCTTCCACCCTGCATGCGCCTGCGAGATATTCCCGGACGACGGTGACCAACTCGCCGTCGCCGGAGCTGGTCGCCAGCGGGTCGCAGTCAAAATGAACAGCTTGCAACATCTCTTGATAGCAATCACTCTCATCGCTGCTGCGAACAGTGTCGAAACTTTGACAAGGCGAGCAATGGTGTAGACGTAATCGCCACGGACCGCATGCTCTAAACGCGGAAGCTAAATCAGGAGGCTGAAGCTCGAGACACCAAGAGAGCCAAGTCCGTGAGTGCGTGTAAGGGGTCACCTCGCGGGAGGCTGGCTACGTAGCCAGCTTCCCGCTCCACCCAAATCCGCCCCTCCGAGGGACCCGCATATAAATCGAATTATCCACGAAACTATCGCGCCATTTTCAAAACAAATTTATCAGGATTTTAGGAACATACAATGGGTCCTACCAGTATTGTTATCTCATTATATATTTGGCGTGTCATAACCTCTTTAAAGGGGCTTTGCAACAACTTTTTGACTGGTTTTTAATTTGCACCGAACCTGAGCGCACTGAACGTAGTAACTTTGATACTTTTTTTTACTCGAATTTCGCTTTATTTTAAAAGTCATAGGCAAATTAAAGTTACAAAAGCAAGAAAAAAAAAAAAAACCTCCTTCATGGCGTCGTTGGTCGTGGCTTGAGTGGCCGTGAAGTAGAGGAGGGGTGGTGAGCTCAGCGGGTGCTCACGGCTGCCGCACTCTGTGTCGACGGCTTGAGAGGGCGCCGCTAAAGCATGTGTTGGATAGGCTGTATGAGGCGGGTGGCCAGGGCGGCTCGCATTGCATTTGCTGCGCGATTAAAGTCTAATTCGGCATGACACCTATTAGCCACAAACGACAGCAAACACGGGGTAAAGATCAGTTCAGAACGGGAGCCACTTCGCGCTGCCATACCGCCAAACGGCCAAATCCCTAGCCAAATCTGCACCGAAGGCCTTCGGAACGCTCGGGATGGTCGGATCCTCGAGCCGGGATACGACCGCAGCGCCGCCGCTTTTATCCGGGACCTTTCTACGCTCGCCGCTCATCGGTGCTTGATCCCACTACCCCTTTCTACTGGGCAGGGTTGGGCAGAAATACTCCAAAATCTATTTGGAAATACAAATACTGGGATACATTAAAATTGTAGTTAAAATACTGATACTGAAATATAACTGTAAAAGTGTATCGCGATACGTATCTGAAATACATTTTAAATATAGGCAAAAACTATTTGGAAATACAAATACAGGAATACATTTGAGGGAGGGCAGAAATACAAATACAGAAATACTGATACTGCAATACATTTTTCGAATTTTGTTTGAGACGCCAAATGAGATGAAGCTTGAAGTTGGAAGTGGAAGTTTTTGATCCCGATATTACTTTCCCGTAGGTTTGGTACTTTGCCTTGAAGGTAGTGGTTTCGGACGACGAGGAGTCTTCAATGGGCTCAAAAAAACGTTCCATCAAGAACTGATCGCGGTTCCTTCCCTGACATCGTGTCTGTCTGACGAGGAATGCGAAAAGACTTCGATCTCTAAATAAATTCAATGTGATCCTAATCCCATCAAAACGTCACACCGCCCCTGTCCAATAAAGACGCCCCTGTCAACGTTGATCACATAACGTCACGGTGGAATGAACAGGTATTCTTGATCTGTAGGTGTGGCCTTGAACATGAAACTTTACCACGCTGCTGTATGAAAGAACAGTACGTACTTTCGTTGTAGGTTACATCTTGAAGGTCGTGCAGGCAGTTTCATTTGGAATTTTCGAAAATAGTGGACCACCTGAAGCATTCTGGAACATATGTCTTATCTTCTGTAAAGGTTGAAAAAACGATACGGTGGCATCCCTGTTGTGAAGGTCCTTCCTGCCGACCCTCCGCCTCCGACGCATTGATTGCAGTCCTCAAATTTCGCCTAGCGTCATCCAAAGAGATCTATTGAGAAGTGTGTATATGTATATGTCAATGATAAAATAAGTGCACCCCTAGGAATTTTCCTGAACATATTGTACTTTCGTTTTGGTCACAACCCAACAGATGCGACAGGTGTCATGAAGACCCTAAAGAACTTGGTAGTAGGTTTATTGCTGACTGCAGACAAAAGTGAGCAGGGTTTCCTCAAATACGAAGCTGCTAATATTTTTATGTGTGAGAATAATTTGTCTTGTTTAAACTAATATCACCTATCAAAGGATAAAACATATAATAAGTTATGTTTTTGTCTCAAGAATTCGCTTTTTTGGCTGCAATTTCAAACTTTCTTTAGCTTTCTTTTTGTGTGTGTGTGTGTGCGGGGGGGGGGGGGGGAGGGGAAGGGGGGATATCAACCCAAAATTGAGCAAAGGCCTCGATATGCAAACAAGTATATATTAAAGTTTGTCTACGAGAAGTTCGAAAAACTCGTGTCGACACATAACCACGGCGCATTTATACTACGAAACAGTTTCCTAGTTTTGCCAGTTGTGTTCATTTTCAAAAAAGCCTTACAAAAAATTTAAACAAAGATTTAGCAATAACTTTTAAAAAAATTGGCACACATTTCAAACCTATATCCATCAATACGTTACACGTTTCAGGTTTATACACTAACCACGTGTTGTGGAAAGTGAACATACATTTCTTTCGATGAAGAATGGATTGCAAGAAATGTAACCCTCAAAATAAGATCAAAGTGAAAAAAGGCACCGTTATGCGCAGCATATCAAGACACCTTAAATATTGAAATATATTTGTCCAACCTAAAGCTCTGATTATTCTTCCAATGCGACCAAGCCTTTAAATTTCTAATATTTCATCTTTATATCTAGATATACGAACAAAATCAAGCACCTAAAATATTTCTGCGCCATGGTGTCACGCTATGGCATCATTTTCGCTCCGACCAACCGGCGAGGAGAGTTAATCGCAATGTGATGCCATAGCAACCAACAAAGAAACAAATTATGCTTGCATCGTCATGGGCTTGCTGTTATTTAGTCTGGATTGATGTCGGATCGATTAAACATAGTGCTCAGTGGACTACAAAAACTACGTAGTAAAAAAAAAAAAAAAAACAAGAGCGCCAGTAAGACATAAGCTTTGGATAACAGCTTTTCACACGCCACTGAGTCTGATAGAAGCAGGTTCAAGAACTGGTATGATGTCCGAGTCTCCAAGAAGACCGTTTGAACTTATCTTTCTAGCGAGCTTCATATCCCTGGTGGTGGCGACCAGTTGCCGCGGGTCAGGTCAGGATATCAACTCCTTTTTCCTGAATTGGACTCAGGCAGGAAACGATGTGTACTTTGTCTGCTGTGGTGGAGCTTGGGACCCTCACGACATCAAGTGGCAGAAGAGCGTTGCTGTGAAAGGGACACGCTGGTGCGCAGGCCTGAGAAATTTAAGGGCCCTTTTCGAACAGGTCAGAGTACGTGGCGCCCCAACATATTTTATGATGTATCGTCACCGTGGAACCCCTGGAGACTGCGTCGACGCGGTGGCGAAGTTCTACAGTCAATTGTACTCCACGAAATTGATTGTGTTCGGGCACTTCGATGCATGCCAAGCTTCCGCAGCACGTTTTTTTAGTCAGCGGAAAACCCTTTGTATCTGCTGCGTCTCGCCACGTTTGGAAAAATATGTAACTGCAATCAAGAGTGGTAATTGGTCTGGTGAGTGCGCACATCCCGGAATTGATTACTTTTCGAAATACGATCGTCAGAAGAACAGCCCGCGGAGCCTCCTTTCCTTCTCGGGAAAGAGTGTAGCGGTGGGCTGCAGGCTGTTGCTCATGACGTCTCACAAACGCACCGCTTGCAACGATCCCAGGAGCCAATTGTTACTAGAGGGTTTGACGCGGCTCAATGCAACACTAGTGAAGGCAGTGTTCACACCCAGAGATGCTCTGCGGCACTACTTCGCTAAACAAATTGATGTCCATATGTATTTACGTTCAGTGAGGTTCGAGGCTCTCTCGCGCCTTGATGTAGCGCTCGTCACGGATTTGAACTACATCTCGTTTTACGTGAAGAAAACTGGGACCAAGCCTGTCAACGTTGGGTACATCCTCCAAGAGTCAAAGCTGTGTCTATACTTCTTGACGTCATGTCTCGTACTTTGCTTTGTCGTGCTTCTTGTGGCTGATTCAGTCGACCCCGCCACGTCAAGTATGACCGTGGCCAACGACATCATGCTCTCTCTGGTTGCGACTTTCTACTCAACCTCTTGCGACATGCCAGCTACTGTTGGTTGCTGTACCAGTCGCCGCTTTGTCATCCTAGCATGGGTCCTAGGCAGCTTCTCACTTTCCGTGTATTTCAAAGGTCAAATCACTTCGTGGCTGATTGCTCGCACACCAGAATACATTGTCGACGATCTGATTAAACTGGAAACGGCTCTAGACGACAACGCTATTCTACCATGTGTAACTGAGACCTCGCATGAGTACATGACAATTATTACAAACGGAACTGAACTCCAGAGTAAAATTAAAAAGTCCATTGGTTCGCATACGAAAGATACCGTTAAGACGAGTGTGATTGAATGCCTGAAATGCGCCACAAAGAAGTCCCGATTTTGTGTCGTATGGAGACAGCCTCAGTGTTTGTTGAAGATGATACATCTCGGGGTCACCGAGTCGAAGGAGCCGATACTAGTTGCGTATTCTGGTGTGCATGTTCGTAAAAACTACAATCTGAGGATGGCTTTTCGGTCGCTTTTACTAAGAATCTTCGAAACTGATTGGGCTCACATGGGCGTCGTAAAGTGTCTGGCTCGCCATGAAGAGCACATAATCGAGCCGATATCGGAGTCTGTTAATTTATACACAGTAGCACAGTTTATGCTGGCGTGTTTTTGCATGTCGGTGGCTGTTTTCCTTTTGGAGGTAATCTTGGGGCGCTACTTCATTCAACGTGCTGGGAGACTGACAGGAGTACGAGTTGCGTAAGATGTTTATGAAGGAAATGGAAACATTTCCCTATCGTGGAATACTTTTAATTTAACAACTGCTCCGGATTTTTGTGTGTTTGTGCGTATGTAGTCAAATATCTTTCGATCACCCTAGATGTACAATGTTGATCAACCTGAAGAGAAGCCACGACTGTCCATTTATAGCTTTGCCTGTGTATGCACTTGTAAAACACATGGCATGCATGCCATCTTGCAGTTAATTCGAATAAGCTGTCGCGCTGAATTTGGTTGTGACACAGGCACACAGATATAAAATAAACTGATTAAGCAATGCAAAATCCGTTTGTATGTGGTTACTGCAATATCTTTACTTTCGTATTGTATTAGTTTGGCACCGGCGTACGCTCCTCATCTCACTTAGAAATTTCTGGGTTGTTTCTGCCACCTGATTCGAGCGTCGCGAATACTGCCACTCGTCGGGCATGTAAGAGCTCCATTCGTTCGGCAGTGTGAAACGTACCAAAATGAACAAGCGGTCTAGTTGCTTCAACATTTTGGACACAAACAGCGCAAAGGACAATGAGTAGCAGAAGCCGCTTAACAAAGAATATCTTACCTTGACTTGTTCTTCTGCTCCCTCTGATTCTTGTGTATTAAAACGTCAGTTGATAGTCAGCGCTCGTCCTCTCCACTTCTACTAGTCCACGTCCTTAGCGCTGTTTTTGTCCATAAGGTAAAACTTCGTGGAGCCTGAATGGCTACGCGTGGTACTCAATGGTTCCTGCCAGACGTTCGTTGTAGCGACCTGATCGGGCGGAAAGTTTAAGGCCCGACCCGACGCGGTCTTACAAATTCCTGACTCGAACCCAGCACGATTTTGACCTTGGTTTGTTAACGTCGTTTCGAGCCCGCGACCTAAGAGATAAGTATTTTGACCCGAGCACTACTCGTGCGTGCCAGCCTCTTATTTGTAACCTGAGCCCGACGCGAGTCCCCTTCTAACGGGTTTTATGGCTGCCTCATAAGATTATCTTAAATGGAATTAGGTCATACTTGGGCATGGGAATGACCCTCGTACAAACATTATACAAAGCGAGAAATATATTTTTGGAGTTCGAAACAGCTACCCCTTCATTGCAAATTTGAATTTGAAAAACTGAGGTATCCCCAGACGATACGAAAGGAGTGTTCGTACTTTTTATTTGTCGCATTTTGTTAGCATGCGCATATTTCTGGAAGGGAAGTTGAAAGAATATCGTGTGTCAGTACCCTTTTAATTGTGTTGCGTGTATGTTTTGACAGTGGATAGTAAGTCAGCCAAAATGATCATCCACGAGGTCACCCGGGGCTGAAGTGCCACCACCTCCTCCGCGCAACTGTTTAACTTTTCGGTGCTCTTTTGGCGTTTGGTGTTCTTGGGGATGCACAATCTCTGTCTCTCACCTGCCGGGCGCCCGTGTTTACGGACCCGACGAACGAGTCAACTAGGCTGAACCCGGGAGACTACACCAGGGGTAGCGGCTACTGCGAAGGCTGCCGAGACTCGCCGATGGCCTTCGCATCGGCGCCGCTCAGGTAGTCGGCGGGGCCGAAAGGTGCCTCAACTCGTTTCGATTTGGCACTTTTTATTTGGCATAACTGTCTATCCCAGGGCAAGGCTAGGTCTCTTTATTTTTGTCTGTCATTAGCTGTACAGACATACATTGCGACAAGAGAACTAAGGTGAATGTTGGTATCGTACACGTTCCATTTTATGACTAATGAGTGTCACGTTCAAAAAAATTATGCAAACTTATACATTCGTCATTGCATAATCTCTCCCAATTGGTCGTTTCCGTGGTCTTAGTGCACACTGGAATGCGTTGGGACCACACTATGGCACTCAAAACTGTTCAACAGCTTTTTCGTCAGCTTTCGGTTGAGGCATTTGGTTGCGGCAATATAGAAATTATCCGAGACTGCGGTGAGGACAGAAACACGACAGGGATAAGAAAAGAGGCATCAAACACAGAGCTGTCTTAGTATTGCCACATAAATCTCTTTTATTGGGCCTGAACTAAAAGGTTGAGCACGTATAAGCTGAATAAATCGAACAGATCCCTAATGAAAAGTACATCAGAGAATCTTGGTGTAACTTCAGGAAATTATGGTGTAACACCCAACTAAATGGTGTGTCCACGAGACAGGCTGATGTAAGTAGCACACCAGTCTGGTGATCTCACCAGAGTGACTGAGATTACACTAGATGCCTTGTGAAAGCACCAGGTCAGCGTGACGTACTTACTTGTGGACTTGTGGGCACACCGGCCGGCTTGACGTGCCGATCAAACTGTGTGTCAGACATACCAAGCAGTTCAGCAAACACTCCAGCCTGGTGTGTTCGATAATGATGATGATGGTGATTATGATGACGATGATTATGATAATGACGAGGACGACGATGACGATAATAATAATAATAATAATAATATCAAGCAGGTTGTTTTATTTCTTAAAGAGCTACGGGTCTGTCCTCCCTGTTTGTGAAATGTCGTATGGTTTTTCCACAAGTCATAACAAGAAAACTAATAGCAACCAAAAATCAGTTGTCTTTGAGGCGTTTTCGGATGGCGTTCTAAATGCACAACCTTTAGGGCCTCTTGAACTTCTCCTTGGGCGGGCACACTCACGAGGCGACAGAAGGGGACATTGCCAGGCATTTGTGATATATAGTATTTGTGTTTTCTTGTATATTTGTTTAAAACAAGGTGTGAAAGGTTTACTTATGCAGTTTGTGCAGGTGAGTTATAGTACGGCCATGGGGACATAGTGTACACGAACTCATCTGTGTTACGTCACGGCGTGGTGGTGGCGCGTCGGGCGCACTTCCGGTCTGGGGCTGTGAGCAGAAGTCCCCATGCGAGACGTGTATTCCTGCGTTGTTTTGAAAGGAACCGGACAAAAACCTGCCTTCTCGTCAAAACGCCGCGACTGGGACTGTACCAAAAGAGTCGAGAAACGTTTGAAGGTCAGTTTTCACGTGCTCGGCTCGTCCGAGAGCGTCGAGTCACGATTGTTTGGGCGGGAAGCACTTTTGGTTGAATTCACGGATACTTATGGTAATCAGATTTATTTGTTTTGTTCCAACATGAACGCCGGAAAACCGTCACGTTGTGCGGACCACCTGCGGACTACGTTCAGTGTCCTCAAGTTTAAACATCCGCATGGTCGTTCGAACAGTCGTCTGCTCTTTCAAACGTTTCTGCTGGTCGTCTGTTCTTATAGACAACACCGGCCCGTAGACCAAATGTTGCCTAATTCACTCGGTCCGATTCTGCTTGCGATTTACAGAATCGACGTCGACCATCTCAGCTACGGGTCACGCTTTTGCAGCCCGAGCGACGTCGCGACTGAAAATTACGAGCGAAATCTTATCATGCGAATCAGGCGTTACATATTGCGGCGTCCACGCGGAATGAATCGCCGCATGTCACATTATTCACGCGACGTTTTGCGGTGTAACGAGCCTCGGTAATTTCGCTGAGGCCGCTCAAATAGTCAAGCATTGCCAGAAAGACGTAGATTCAACAATTCGAACGCGAAAAAGGGCAGGGGGACTCATACCGACGCCGACAACATCGCATTTCAATGGTTTGTTTATGGGCGGCGGCGACCTTCTTGCCCACACTCCATCGCGCATGCGTGGCGCCGGTGGCGCCCGCTAGGGTGCTCCGGTTTGTTTGTAAACATGAGTTGGTGTATAAGGGGCCAATCGTAATGATCTGTCGACTCATTAAGTCAAATTTGTTAATTAACTTTAAAATTTGTGCAGACATATGGCTCCATTTAGAAACTTGCTGAGCGTCATAGAAAGCCACAACATCCGTAATTTATAAAGCCTTTGAGCGCATGAAAATCGCAGTTGAGTGCTAAAGGTACCAGACGTGCAGCAGGAGCGAGGCTACAGGTGCGATAAAGCGCACGAATTATCTCTCTGTCTCTTATCTTAGCCCAACTTTTCTACCTCTGCACGAGTGGTACTTTTATCGCACTACTACGCTTCCCACGTGCTCAAAGTATTTGTAGAAAATATTGATTTAAGGATTTTCCATGACGCTCAGCAGGTTTCTAATTAGAACCATATGTCTATTTTCACCGATTAAAATTTAAATTAACAAATTTTAATTAATTAGCCGTCTGATCGTTACGATTAGACCACAGTATCATGTCCCAGTGGCCGAATAACTCACCTGCACACACCACATAAGTGTAGCTCTTCACAACATATTTTTAAAGAAATATTTTAATTAAAAAAAAAAGAAAACGTCCTCAGCCGTCAGTGTCACTTGGAACCTTGTTGTTTTTTACGGTTTTTGTTTGCGGGTTGTTTGCGGGTTTTATGGCGAAAGAGCGCCAACAGCTATACTGCGCCAAACCAGGTAAGCTAAGCAAAAAGTTTAGTTAAAGTACACTAAGAGTAGACTAGAACTTGGTTTTAGTTTGTGTTAGATTCCTGTACTTTTAAGGAAAGCTTAAATAGGTTCCAATTATGAGTAGGCTGCTCCCCTAGAACCAAAATAGGGTGAAACGTGGTGTTGTATTTGGTAAACTCGGGGAAATAGGACTTCAATTGTTGTAGAAGGCCACAGCAAAGAAAGAAAACATGAGGAACAGATAAAATGTCTCCACAGGGCTCTTACGCCGGCAGTTCCTCACCTATAAGCAGGTATTGATGAGTAAGAAAAGGGTGGCCTATTCTTAAGCTGCACAGGAGGACTTCGTGGAAACGATTTTTGTTATAGGAGGTTTCCCAGGCACCAAGTTCTCGTTTGATTTCATAAAGCGTGTTATTATGGCGTAACTTCGATTCGGAATGCCATAGTCGTGAAAGGGAAAATCTTATTGGCGTTTTAATTTCTTGGTGACGTACCTGGACATTTTCTGGTAAAATGTTTTTATGAAGAGGCAGCTAGTCTATCTGCAGCCTTGTTCCCTGCGATACCCACATGGCACGGGAGTCAGAAAAACTTAATGTCATTCCAACCCGCGAGTCCCTATTGAACCTTTGCCCGTACGAGTTGAGTCAACTCATTCTTGGTGTTTAACGGACGATACTGCAGTGAGAAAACTCTGAGAGTCTACAAAAATGGATTGATTTAATATCTTTGTTCTTGAGTACATAGTCAGGTGCTGCTGGAACACCATATAGGTTGCAAGTAAAAATGCTGGCGACATTGTTAAAGGGATAGTGCGCCGTTTTCTCGAGCTACCCAAGCTAAAGGTGTTCTCTGAAAACTGGGTATTCGCCCTTTCTGAAAAGATCATTGACAACTTGAAATTGACTGTAGTTAATTAGAAAAGTAGAAATTAAGACGATACCTAAACCATGTTCCTGACTTCCCGCCTGGAGGTTTCGGTTTCTCGTGCGGTTGTGCTGTAATGTCACTGTTGGGTAGGCATGGCCAGGAAGGCTGTGGCAAGACGTGCGGCTAGCTCTCTCTAGGAAAGAAATGGCGCAGGCCTTTGGCTCGGACAGCATCAGCAGCTGCTCTGAGCTCGGCACCGCGGATTTAGAGGTCGATCTCAGTGAGTCTCCATTCGCCTTCGATCCGCCAGCGTTGCTTCATCGCGCTAACGGCGGTGGAGAGTACGGTCTCCGGCCGCGCTGGGCAGTGCAACCTGTGCAACCCTCCTACAGTGATTGAGACTGTTAGGGCTCTTTCAACATTCCCCTTTTTCTATTTTCTTGGTGTTCTCCACTGATCACGTACACTTGCCACAGGTGTTCTTGTGGCGGGTGCTGCCCCGCGCTTTGGGACGAAGATCTTTGTTGTGCGGAAGTTTCCGTGATGGGCCCGCTCCGAGTAGCTGCAGCACGCGCCACGAGACGTTTTCCGCTTTTGTGCCTCCGCAGGGATCTACCCGAAGTCCGCGCTCGTCACGTGCGACACTACTCACCGATATTCGTGGAGTGCTAAGAAACCAACCGGTGCGGTCAGTCTTCACTAGCTCTGCCTCACCTGTAGCCCGTTAAGGTACACTGTAGTTAAGGTTAGGATGCGCGCGCTCGTGACTTTTGGACAGTTCCTCGGTGCACGAGCGTCCGTGTATTAGAAGCCACTTCTTGAAGCTGGGAGCACGTTCCTGTAGCTTTCGCAGAGCGAGTGCGGGATTTACGCTCGAGCACATCTATTTCTGTAATATAGTGATCATTGTTGCACAGCAATGCCGTGGTTGCATGACCGCCAGGCGTGACCGGCGCGTGAACTCTGAGGTGCGCGAGCTGAGCCCGTGCCCCTGTGGTTCGATCATCGGCTACCAGCCATGGACGTTGAAGAACGCCTGTCTTCATTAAACGAGTACGCTGCCGCTTTGACTCTGCTTGCATGAGCTATAACAATTGGAGACGAAGCGGACAAAGACAACGGGCAAGCGTCCGTTGCCCGGACCCCGAGGATGGCTGTGGGCGGTATCAACGAGTATCGCCTCAGCACCAACGCTTCCTGGGACGAGTACGTAGAGCGACTCGAAATGTACTGCGTAGCCAACAGTCTGACAACGCCTGAGCAGAAGCGTGCCGTCCTGCTGAGTTGCTGCGGAGAAGAAACGTACTCCTTAGTCGTCACCTTGGTGAAGCCGACGAGACCGACAGCTGCAGACTATACCATAATAGTGACAGCGGTCAAGGCTCATCTGCACCCAAGGCCATCGGAACTCTACGCAAGGTTCCTGTTCTACAAGCGCGACCAGCACGCCGGCGAGACAGTCGCAGACTACGTGACAGCGCTCCGAAAGCTGGCAGAAGACTGCGGTTTCGGAGATAGACAACTGCCACTTGAAATCATGATGTGAGACAGGTTCGTCTGCGGCATCGCGCCCGAGAGAGTGCAGCAACGGCTTTTGGCTGAACGCAACTAGACGTTCGACGTAGCCTACGACTTGGCCGTCACTGCAGAGGCAACGTCGCAGCAACAGCGAGACATCAGGAAGCAACGGCAACAGAACGGTAAAGTTGACTCTGATGGTGAAATTCAAGCGACAACTATGAAACCTCAGAGGAAAGCAGACAGCGGAAACTGCCACCGTTGCACCGGTAAGCACAAATCTTTCGTGTGCAAATTTAAAAACTCCGTCTGCTACAAATGCCAGAAGAAGGGGCATATAGCAAAGGCATGTCAAAGTAAGACGCCCACAGTAAGAAAAGGAAGAGACACAAAAAAGGGAGACAGCGTTTACGAAGTAGACGAACTCTGTTCGATCTGCGAGGTGCACGAAACCGAAGAAAAGTTTCTAGTGCCAGTAAAGGTAGAGTCACAAGAAGTAATCATGGAAGTTGACTCTGGAGCGTCTTGCTCTATCATGAGCGAAGAAACGTTTCGCCAGATAGACAAGAGAGTGATTCCCATCGAGAGCACACCCACCAAGTTATTGACCTGGTCAAAACAAACATTGCCTACAGTTGGCAAAGCCATGGTAAGCGTCACGTTTAAAAGACGCAAGGCTGTTTTGCCAATCATGGTCATGGCACAGCACGGAAGAAGCTTGATGAGACGAAACTGGTTTTGACAGCTAGGCATCGAGTTACACGGCATCCGACAACTCAGCACGTCCGACGGAGCGCTAACAGCGCAGTTTTCCGAGGTTTTTCGCACCGATCTGCCCGGATTCAAGAGAGCTCCGATCCACAACGAGCTGAACGACGTGCAACCCAAGTTTTTTAAGAGTCGGCCAGTGCCATTCGCCCTTCGAGAATATGTCACCAAAGAGTTAGACCGCCTGCAGAAGCAAGGCATCCTGGAGCCGACCCAGTACTCCGACTGGGCCACACCGCTCGTCGTGGTGAGAAATAAAAACGGAACTTTACGCCTGTGCGGTGATTATCGTAGCACAGTTAACAAGGCGGTTAAGAGCAACGTCTATCCACTACCGACTGTCACCGAGTTGTTTTCCACACTAGGGTCAAGTAAGATATTCACAAAACTAGACCTAACCCAGGCCTATCAGCAGCTCGTACTTGACGACGAGTCGTCAGAAGTCCTCACCATGAATACATTGAAAGGACTGTACAAAGTTCGCTGACTTCCTTTCGGTATATCTCTCGCGCCAGGATTGTTCCAGCGTGTTGTAGACAGCTTGCTGTCAGGTATACCGGGAGTTGTCGTATATCTTGACGATATCGTTGTCTCGGGCTCGACCGTGGCGGAGCTTGATGAAAGATTAAGAGCAGTCATGCAGTGGTTGCTAGACTCGCGCTTGCGGGTAAACAAAGACAAATGCGAGTTCTGTAAAACAAGCATCGAGTACTTGGGTCACAGAATTGACTCCACTGGCATTCACCCAAATAAAGAAAAAGTGACTGCAATCAAGAGTGCGCCGAGCCCAAAGAACAAAAAAGAACTACAAGCTTTTTTGGGACAAGTCAACTTTTACAGCAAATTTCTTGAAGGGAAAGCTTAAGTTGCCGAGCCATTGCATCGCCTTCTAGACCAAGAAAGAAAATGGGCGTGGACGCAGGAGCACGAGAAAGCGTACCGGAACCTAAAAGGGCTTCTGAGCTCCGACGCAGCGCTAGTACGCTACGACCGTGCGCGTCCACTGGTCTTGTCGTGTGACGCCTCACCGGTTGGTGTTGGTGCAGTTCTTTCTCACAAGAACGACGATGGTACAGAAGTCCCAATAGCTTGTGCGTCACGGACATTGGGGCGAAGTGAACGCAATTACGCTCAAATCGACAAAGAAGGGCTTGCCGTAGTTTATTGTGTGAAGCACTTTCACCAGTATCTCGCGGGAAGAGAATTCACGATCGTAACCGATCATAAACCGCTTCTTGGGATTTTTGACACAGCGAAGCCAATGCCACAAATCCTGTCACCGAGGATGCTGCGGTGGAGCTTGCTGCTGGGAGCGTATGACTACAAGCTTGTGTTTCGACCAGGAATCGACAACACCAACGCAGATGGGTTAAGCCGCCTTCCAGCACCAAGTGATGTCGACGAGCCAGTGCCACCAGGTGACGTTCTCCTCCTCGAGGCCGTCGAGTACCCTCCACTGCAGGCAGCAGATATCGAAAGGCTGACAAAGCAAGACCCTACGCTGGCAAGAGTCAAGCAATGGATACTCTCGGGTTGGCCACAGGAAACCCTGGGAGGATCTTTTGCACCTTTTGAGGTGAGACGCACAGAACTTTCCTTGCATCGAGATTGTATTCTGTGGGGAAATAGAGTGGTCATTCCCGAACAAGCCACAAGGAAGGTCCTACAATTGCTTCATGCCAACCACCCAGGAATGACAGCAATAAAAACGTCGGCCAGGGCGTACGTTTGGTGGCCTAAAATCGATCAAGCAATCGAGGACTTTGTACGCCATTGCCAACAGTGCCAGGAAAACAGGCAGAGTGATCCCAAAGCACCTGTTCACTTTTGGATAAAGTCAGAACAGCCCTGGAGCCGCCTGCACGTAGATTTCGCTGGACCCGTTCGAGGTGGAAGTTTTCTCATTGTGGTGGACGCATTTTCTAACTGGGCCGAAGTCGAGATTATGCCGTCCACGAAATCAGCTGCAGTGATTACGGCGCTGAGGAAACTATTCGCGACACATGGGTTGCCCGACGTAATTGTTTCGGACAACGGAACGGCCTTCAAAAGTGCAGAAATGAAAGAGTTCCTGAAACTTAATGCGGTCCGTTTCATCTACACAGCCCCGTACCATCCTGCGAGCAATGGCAGGGCAGAAAGAATGGTGAGGGAAGTCAAGTCTGCCTTAAAGAAGCTAACTGAAGGCGACACAGAGTGCAAGATTTCACGTTTTTTATTTAAGCAGCACACGACACCTCACTCGGACACCGGGAAAACTCCGGGAGAGTTGATGATGGGCCGAAGGTTGCGGTCCCCGTTGTACAGACTGCATCCTGACCTCCAGAGAGATCCAGGAGCGGATCAAACAAAGGTCAAGCGGTTTCACGTAGGCGACACCGTCTACGCCCGGAATTTTGCGACGGGACAACGATGGAAAGCAGCAAACGTTGTAGCAGTGACGGGACCAGTTTCCTACAAGGTCCAGCTGGCCAATCGAGAGGTTCATCGCCGTCATCGTGATCACCTCAGGAAGGCTTGGCTTGTCTGGGATGACAACCTTGAAGCTGAAGTTGACTATGACGTCAAGCTGCCACCAACGGCAGCCCCTGGACATGGAACACCACAAGCATCTCCTGCCAGGCGAAACCCAGAAAGACCTGTTCCTCAAGTTGGGCCATCGCCAGCGCCTCAGCCAGAGCAGCCGCTCAGAAGATCAGCACCAGAGCGACGTCCAGTCATTCGCTACGGAACTGTCCCACCTGAGGGGGAAGGAATGTAATATAGTGATCATTGTTGCATATCAATGCCGTGGTTGCATGACCGGCAGGCGTGACCGGCGCGTGAACTCTGAGGTGCGCGAGCTGAGCCCGTGCTCCTGTGGTTCGATCATCGGCTACCAGCCATGGACGTTGAAGAACGCCTGTCTTCATTAAACGAGTACGCTGCCGCTTTGACTCTGCTTGCATAAGCTAAAACAATTTCCTAGGAGATAGTATCGCTAGTCGAACCCCCCGCACATTTTAACACAACAGCGAAGCGTTTCATACTCAGTGTACAGCGCTACCAAAGCTACTGGTGTGAGCGCGTCAGTCTGCCTAGGGCTCGAATTGTCGCGAAATACAATACAAAATACAATACAATACAAAAACCGTCTTTATTTACTTCCTTTGAAAAAATACAATATACAGCCCACATACGCCAATAATGGCTTGTGTGTGGGACGCGACAGGAGCCTCTGCTTTTTATTGCACAGATAACGAAAAACAACAAAGCATACCAATAAAAGTATAAATTACTGCAGTTCCACCTACTTTTACAGCTTATACTAGTTCCTCTAATTTGATGAGTACATATGTAAAACCCGTCCAATCATATTGAATTAGCATTTACATATCGTGAGGGAAAATAGAATTCGCGACTTACAAGATAATAATAGAACAGAAAATATAACCTTTCATGTCCTGCGTTTTCGGGGATACTCATCGGTTATACCTATTACCTTTTAAGGATCTTTTTTTCCCTGTTCAAGTATCCACCTTTTTGCTATTTTTTTCATTCTAGGGGATTTTATTATTAGTAGCTCATCCGGTAATGTATTATAAAGCTTAGGTATGTAATAGATCCTTGTGGCCTCACCCTATCGTGTTCTTATAAATGGTTCAACAAAGTTTTTATTGGGTCTTAATGTCCTTTCTTTTTCATTTTCGCGCCTATATTTATTGTTGAAAAAATGTTTTATAATAATATCATACTTCATTTGATCTCTGAAACGTAACATTCCTAATTCTTTATGCATATAATCTGAAAGATTAGATTCTTCGCTTCGGTAACCAATATTCTTAACTATCCTTTTTTGAATCGATTCAATCTTTAGTTGTAAATACTTGGCACAGTGCCCGTAAACTGTTATTCCATACTGAAGTACGGATTTACCCAGTGCATTGTATATCATTTTAAGTATGGATCGCGGTACTAGTTCTTGGATATGGTACATATGTGCCATTAATACCCTTAGTTTTTTACAAACCTGGTCTATGTGAATATCCCATTTAACATGTTTGTCTATTTGCATACCCAGGTATTTTACAGTATCAACGTATTTTAGTGGGATGCACAAGCAGTTGCCGCAGTTCTTATCATGCATTTTTATTGGAAATTCGTTTACGATTTTTTTTCTTGGATCTCTAAAGCATATTACTTGCGTTTTAGGAACGTTTACGATTATTTGGTTTTTACGGTACCATTGAATAATGTTATGTATATCATCTTGTATTGTCATTGCCGCTACTTCGTAATTTCTATGTGCGTATACAATTACAGTGTCATCTGCAAATTGAAGGAGCTTACTTTTTAAACTAACCAGTGCTACCTCGTTAACATATATATTAAAAAGTAGTGGACCGAGGACTGTACCTTGTGGTACTCCTTGTTTTACCTTAATTTCCTTGCTATATTTTGAGCCTAAACGTACTACCTGAAACCGATCATTAAGATAATTTCGGAATAAATCATATGTCTTCCCTTGAATTCCAATACTATATAGTTTATCCATCAAGATATCATGATTTATTGTTTCGAAAGCCCTGGTAAAATCTATGAATAAAGCCATAACATAATTACCGGCGTCCATGTTTTCATTTACGTAGTCAAAAAAGTATTCTAGAAGGTCACTGGTTCCTATATGTTCCCTGAATCCATATCGTCCATTAGTTAATAGGTTATATTTAGCGATATAGCACCTAAGTACTTTATTATTATATTTTTCCATTATATAATTTATCACAGAAAGGATGCAAACTGGTCTATAATTTAGGAATTTATTTTTCTCACATTTCTTGTATATAGGCCGAACAACGGATGTTTTAAGATTTTTCGGGATGATACCGCTAGAAAATATACGATTATACAACTGTAATAATGCAGGTTTCATTATAGTGATATGGTATTTAATATCTCTAGCCCTAATTTGATGAAACCCTGTTGCTTTATTAGTCTTTAATTGTTTTACAATTTCGATTAGATCATTGTCATTCATATCGGGGAAAAATATTGAATCATTATTTCTAATTTGATTTGGTTGTCTTTCCGTTGTCGTACAGCATAAAGTTTCAATTGACTGCACATATTCTGTAGTAAAATTATTTGCTAGTACCTCTAAGTCGTGTTCAGGACCGAAGTTTGTTTGAATAGTGTCTTCAATCGTTTTTTTCTTTTTTCGTTGTAACAGTTGGTTTACCAAGGACCAGCATTCTGCTGAATCTTTTGTCTCAGAGAATTTATTCCAGTAATAATTTCTTTTTGTTAATCTTATTAATGCTGTAACTTTATTCCTAATTATTTTGTTATTTTCTTTGTACTTCTTATTATTAGGAAATCTTTTCAGTAGTTGCCAAGCTTTCTTTTTTTCTTTGATGAGGTCATCAATTTCTTTAGTTATCCATTGATTCTGTTGTTTACGTTTTTTCGTACTGCATCTTTGAGTTGACTTTGTATAAATATCATTGAATATTTTAACAATGTTATCGTATAATATTTCTGGGTTCTGTTCTTTGGCGACAACGTTCCAGCCAATTTCTTGGATATATTTATCGACTATCTTATTATTTATAAATGAGCCTTCAATAATTTTATTATTGTTTTGAATAAGATCTGCAATAGTTACTGCAACAAAATAGTGGTCAGCCACTTTTTCAGAAATTATTTGTCCCTCGGGTTTCCCTTCCTTAGACCGCACGTGTATATGATCTATACATGACTGTGTTAGTTTCTCGCCTAATATCTCTTCTCTTGCGAATTCATATATCATTGACTCCAGTCCTGCTTGTGCCATATCATCTAGGTAATTATTTATCATTAAACTAGGTTTTGTGATGTCTAGATTAATATCCCCTGCAACTATTAAGTCTGTGTCTTTGTTGTCGTTTAGCCATTTATTAATATCATCTAAAAATGTGTTTACATTTCCCTGAGGTGCTCGATATAATCCTGATATAGAAGTTTTCTTTCTGTGGAATTCAATTTCAATGTGTAGTGCCTCCGTTGAGCAAAAGTTTACTTTCTCGTGTTTGGTGATTTTCCATTTTTGATTTATCATGATCATGACACCTCCTCCTCTCTTCCCGTCTCTATTATGCGAAAACGTTTCAAAATTATCTAGAGAGAACAAGGTATCTTCATCAGATGTAATATTTGTTTCTGATAATACGATTACGTCTATATTGTCCAGATAAGGGTTTATCAAAGTGCTTATTTCATTAAAATGTTTTTTAAGACTGCGTACATTGGTGTGTAAAAGAACAAAACAAAACTCGTTAACAGTAGCGTTTATTCTATCCCACCACTTTTCAAAAGAAAGACACCTATGTTTCCTTTCCGTGTCTAATACGGTGAATGTACTTCCCTATTTAATTTTTGCAAGGTCACTTTCATGCTCGATTCTTAGAGTCGGGTCGCCTTCTCGTTTTCGCACATACGAGCATCCTTCTTTATGCTAGATAAACTTATACCCGAGGTGTTTTGCTTTTGTTCTGATATCAAAGAACAACTTTCGGTTTGACGCGGTCAAGTTTTCTTCTAGATAGACGTTATCTACTTCTGCGCCACTCCTCAGTTTTTGTTTATTTTTAAGCCACGCATCTCGATCGTTTCGGTTGATAAAGCGTACTATCACCATGGGTGTTTTCTTTGTTTTAGTGGGGATGCGGTGAACTGCTTCTACGTTATCGGTGGTTAGTCTGGGCACTTCTATCTGGTCGGCGAGTTTGTTCAGCTTTTCTAGTAGGTTTTCGTTCAGAGATTCGGCCAGTCCATGTACTTCGAGGTTATTTCTACGTCCGTATTGTTCCAGCTTGTTTATCTCTTTTTTTAGTTGATTCGTTTCGTCATTCCTTTTCTCGTTTTCAAGTTCACTGACCCTCTTTTTTAGATCTTTGATCTCGCTGTCATGGTCTTTTACTTTCTTAAGCAGCTCATCATAGCTGTCCAACATTGATTGCACAGACCTCTCTATGTCCATCAAAGTTTGTTTAATTGTAACTAACTCATCGACTTGCGGTTTGAGTGGTGCGAGCACGCCCAACATACTCATTATCTGAGTCAGCTGTTTCTGCACATCCAGTTTTTCGTCACAGGGCTGTGCGTCTTCATGTGTGCTCCGAATTCTTAATCTTTCCCCCTTACATGTTAGACACTTCCACAAATCTTTAAATCCTGGCCTCTTCCCTCGGAGGGCGATTTCGGTTACTCCTGAGCAAGGTCCTAAGTGGTACTTGAAGTGACATTCGTTACATTCTAATATACTTTCTTCTTTTTCTATGGAAGTCGCGAGCAAGAAGAAAAGTCTTCTTGCTCGCGCCAGTAGCTTTGACATTGTTGTAGGAGTAGATTATAGCGGTTTTATATGTTCGTGATGGGGCACATATGCAGAAAACACTAGGCGCAAGGAATAATGCTGAAATGAAAGGGAAGATACACAAAAATCTGCATTAATTTATCATGCTAATTGATTTATTTCATATGGCTCAGGTACACAGCCTACAGGTTCTTCGTTTGGTGGGTATGGGGCTTCCTGGGAGAAGGCAACCTCCAGAGGCTGCCAGCCTGCGTGTGTTGGGAAGTGACGATGCAGCTTAGCCATCACCGTGACGAAGGACCAAGCGGCAACACCACGTGTTTGTCCGTATCGGCTTGGGGGCGTTATCCAATGTTATCGTATCTGACCTTGTTTTACTTACGGGCGCTGCTCGGAAATAAACCAGTTGCTACCATGCCGTCGACGGGTCGGTCTGGTGGCACTTTAGTGACGACGAATACGGACACACAAGCGGGCGGCGCTCCGTCACCATGGAATACGCGTGAAGACAGGCATCACCCTACGGACAAGATGGCCCACCTCGTTCCTCCCTTCAACAACGGGACAGATAAGTGGCCGTCGCATATCATTGGAATTGAAGCATTCTTTGAGGGGAACGCAGTGATTGACCCAAAGACGAATCGGGGGTTGCTGGTCTCTTCGCTAAGCACAAGAACAGTCGAGGTACTGCAAGCGACTTGTGCACCGGAACGCGTAAACAAGCTTCTATATGAAGAAGTGGTCAAGGCGCTAGGGGACTTCTTTTCGCCGACGCCCAATGAAATCGCGGAGAGTTTCAAATTCTTCAACAGACACCAGAAGGAAGATGAGACACTGCAGGAATTTCTCGTGGAGTTACGACGACAAGCGGAAAAGTGTAATTTCGGCAGCATGGTCGACCGGATGCTTCGCTACAGGTTAGTTTGTGAACTGAGAAGTGAAGAGGTTCGTAAACTGTTGTTGGCTCGACGTGAAGTGACTCTAAAAGAAGCAGAGAATATCGCCTTGGCAGCCGAAGCCGACGCCGATGACGTCGCGGCTATGAAACTACCACGTCGGTAGAGTCCGAACTCAACGCCGTCACCCCTGGCACAGGGCAGGTAAACGGCCAAACACCCAAAAGACCAACAACAAGGCTCGTTACAGGTGCTAGGGACTCAATTTTTCTGATGGTTGTCAACGTTGTGGCGCAAGATCACATGCTACTGATTCGTGCAAGCTCAGGTCGGCCCAATGCTTCCGCTGCGGGAGTTACGTTCATTTGGCGCGACGGTGCACCCGGGAAAACGCACAAGCCGGGAAAAATGTGGGCGGGTGTGAGCGGTACAACAAGGCTTCCAACGCACTGGAGCTCTCAAGCCCTTCCAAGGACGACGAAGGACACCTGCTGACGCTGGAATGCCATTTCACCGATGGCGACAACAACGTTGGGTTCGTAGAGCACATGCACCGAAACTTTGTCTGGGGTAACTTACCCCTCGTCATCCAAGTAGACACCGCGGCTCACCGGTTAGCGTGGTGTAGCTGGATGTTTACGAGAGATTCAAGGGATGGTGAACCGAAATTTGGATTTCAGAAAACAATGCAGGAGCTATAGGCGTTACGCTACGATTCCTACAGCACTACTCGTAAGGCGATATCTCGAACGGACGACCGTATTTTTGGAAAAAGAGGTCGAGACTGAACGGGGCCGACGAGGCGCGTGACGTCAAGATATCTCGTTTCCTCCTCCTTTCGCTTCGCCCCCTCAAGGTGGCGAGGCGGAGAAGACGCGAGGCCGTTTCCTCTCCTTCTCGACTCTTCTCGGAGAAACAAGACGTCAACATATCTGTCAAATGCGTTTCCTTTTTTTGGAAAATAGGGTCATCCGTTCCAGATATCGTTGCATGAGTGATTTTTTGTGTTTGTTGCATCCCGTTGCACGCTTTTGCCGCCGTGTTTTGTGGAATCCAGATTTCGGTTCAGCATCCCTTTCAAGGAGGCTTGGCCGACGCTGGAGGAAACGAGAGTTCGGTTGACGTGTTTCCTGGGCAGCCTTCCTGTGCGAGTTGAGCTAAACTTGCGAATCACCTATCAAGACAAGACTCTGGACAGCAAACTGATTCTTATGGGCTGCCCGAGACCATCGTTGTGTGGGCGAGACTTAATCCGGGGCATGAATGCATGCGGGGCCTCGGTGCTTCATCTCGCCAGTGGACAGACGTCATCAGAGGGAGCAGGACAAGCACCAAGTTCGGCGACGGATTCAAACCTGCATGCGATTTTGACGGAATACGCGGACCTGTTCGGGCCAGTCCTGGGTTCACTGAAGAGACCACCAGTGCAACTGAAGTTACGCCGAGACGCTACGCCCAAGTTCATAAAGGCAAGACCCGTTCCTTACGCTTTGCGAACAAAAGTAGGGGAAGAGCTCGATCGCTTAGTGGCGGAGGGAGTGTTGTCGTCGGTGACGCACGCGGAGTAGGCAACTCCAGTTGTGCCAGTCGTAAAGAAAGATAGAAGCATCCGATTATGTGGGGATTTTAAAATAACACTGAACGGGGCATGCCACACTGAGCCATACCCATTGCCCCTTACTGAGATATATTCGCGTCACTCAGCGGGGGAGAAGTGTTTAGCACGCTTGTCCTAAGCAACGCGTACAACCAGGTCAGTTTGGACAAAATGTCTCGTCAGTTATGAGATATCAACGTGCACAAAGGTCTATTTTCATACAACAGGCTGCCCTTCGGTATCGCATCAGCGCCGGCTATCTTCCAGAAGAGAATCGAGTTCGTGCTCAAGGATTTGGAGGGGGTACTGTTGTACCTCGACGGCGTCCTGGTTGCAGAGAAGGAGGGCCAGTTGACACTTCAAGTGGTGCTGCAGCGGCTGCGAGAGAACGGTGTCCAACTGAACAAAGGCAATTGCAAATTCCGTCAACACGAAGTGAACTCTCTCGGCCATAGAATTGATGCACACGGCCTTCATCCGAAAGACGACAACTTAGAAGCAATCTTAAAGGCGCCACGTCCAACGGACGTGTCCGAGCTTCGATCTTAACTGGGGTTAATAACTTATTACAGCAAATTCTTGCCCAACTTTGCGACTCTCCTGGCTCCCCTGTACGAATTGCTTGAAGAAAGGTCAGAAATAGTACTGGTCGAAAAACACAGAAGAGGCTTTCCAGCAGAGCAAGCTGAAGTTGAAACAGTCTCGGATATCAGCACACTTTGACCCAACGAAGCCCCTACGGTTAGAATGCGACTGCATCTCCGTATGGTATAGGTGCAGTGCTATCCGTAAAAGCAGGGAAGCATTATCAGCCCGTAGGGCTCTGCTCATGCACCTTGTCGAAAGCAGAGCGGAATTACGCGGACTTAGAAAAGGAAGGCTTGGCGCTGGTATTCGGGGTCACCAAGTTTCGAGAGTTACTATGGGGGCGTTCATTTACATTGGTGACTGATCACAAACCACTGGTGCTCACCTTTCATCTGAATCGTGCTGTACCCCACACGGCTGCCGCAAGAGTGTAGCTCTGGGCGTTACTGCTAAGTGCATACTCATACCAAATTGAGTACCATAAAGGGGAATTGAACCAAAATGTGGATGCCCTTAGTAGATTGCCGCAACCGGGATCCGGAGAAGTGTCGTCCGCAGACTTGCAAGAGTATGTCCTAGTCAGGGAGGCGCTGGATGACGAATTTATTCCTACCACAGAACTCCAGCGCCAGACAACGGCAGGCTCCGTTTTTATACCAGGTGAAAAGATGGATCCTGAAGTGCTGGCCAAACGATCAGCACAAGGGCGACCGGCAACTGGGACCGTACCACACTCGAAAGGACGAGCTGACACTGGCCCACGGATTGGTACATTGGGGACAGCGGGTGGTCATTCCGGAGACCGTACGGGAGACAATGTTGAAATTGCCGCACGACGCTCATAGGGGCGCGTCCGGAATAAACGTCCTCGCAATAACTTTGTTATGGTACCCAGGGGTGGATAAGGATCTTGAACAAGTAGCGCGAAGCTGTCCCGCGTGCCCTTAGTAGATTGCCGCAACCGGGATCCGGAGAAGTATCGTCCGCAGACTTGCAAGAGTATGTCCTAGTCATGGAGGCGTTGGATGACGAATTTTATTCCTACCACAGAACTCCAGCGCCAGACGACGCCGGACTCTGTTTTATACCAGGGGAAAAGATGGATCCTGAAGGGCTGGCCTAACGATCAGCACAAGGTCGACCGGCAAATAGGACCGTACTACACTCGAACGCCCGAGCTGACACTGGCCCACGGATTGGTATATTGGGGACAGCGGGTGGTCATTCCGGAGACCGCACGGGAGACAATGTTGAAATTACCGCACGACGCTCATAGGGGTGCGTCCGGAATAAAAGTCCTCGCAAGAACTTTGTTATGGTACCCAGGGTGGATAAGGATCTCGAACAAGTAGCGCGAAGGTGTCCCGCGTGCGCGCAAGTAGCTTCGCTACCGCCATCTCAAGTGCCAGTACCGTGGCCAGAAACCAAATAAAGATGGGCCCGAGTGCCCATCGACTTTGCAGGGCCGGTCGATGGCTTCATGTTGCTAATAGTTGTGGACTCGCACAGTCAGTGGATTGAGGTAGCTCCGTTAAAGACGACCACAGCGGAATCCACTACTTCAGCTCTAAGTACAATCTTAGCCCAGTTCAGTCTACCGCGGACCATTGCTTCGGATAATGGTCCCCAGTTCGTGAGTGTCGAATTTAAAGACTTTAGCTCGCTCAACAATCTTCAACATCTACGCACTCCTCCATATTCCCACCGTCAAACGGCTTAGCCAAGCGTGCCGTGAGAACCGTGAAAGAAGGGTTAAATAATGAAGGAGGGTAGCATGCAAACCCGGTTGGCCCGATTCCTGCACGGTTACCGGAGAACACCAGGAAAAGATGGGCAAACCCCCTCACAACGGTTACTCGGATATACCATTCGATCGCGTATTGATGCCCTTGTGCCAGTGCCTTCGTCGACAACTCCCATTGTGACTGCTAACCCATTCCATCCTGGACAGACGGTGTGGGTCAAAAACCATAGTCCTGGAGACAGGTGGCTGCCCGGCATTGTGAAAGAAACCATCGGCCATCGGTTGGTGCACGTCAGCTCGCCCGAGGATAAGCGACCTCGGCATGCAGACCAAGTTCGTCTCCGTGATGACGACTCCCCACGAGCTCCTCCGGTCAACGCAGCGACGGAAGATGCCGCGGTACAAGCATCTCCAGAGCGGCAACCAAGCGTGATCTCGGACCACAGAAGTACTCCGGGTCCGGCAGCCGGATCTCCATGAAGATCCAGTCGGGTTAGACGTCCACCGGCTCGCCTTTTTCATAAGGAGGAGGAGTGCAGAGAAGTGACGATGCAGCTTAGCCATCACCGTGACGAAGGACCAAGCGGCAACACCACGTGTTTGTCCGTATCGGCTTGGGGGCGTTAGCCATTGTTGTCTTATCTGACCTTGTTATATTTACTGGCGCTGCTCGGAAATAAACGAGTTGCTACCATGCCGTCGACGGATTGGTCTCGCTTACTTTACTGCAGCGTGCTTCAGTGTATTCGGGAAGCTTTCCGATCCACCGAATACGTCATGTTTGCATGGGCGTAGGTAAGTGAAATGAAAATCCCTGTTCACCCATTTTCATCACAACATCCAAACATTCACCTCTTAAAAGTGAAGAAGTCGTCAGATTACTGTTCTCAGAACATTAGAGAAGATGACATCGAAATATAGAAGAAAAGTTGCTCCGAGTGCAATTAATTATGCTGTGTCTTTATACCAGCTGATAAACAATCTAGTTTTAAAAGCATTGTTTGTCTTGCACCGAGAAGCACTAACTGTGCGCCGGTTAGTACAGTGTCAGCGCAGTGAATGTGTAGCATATGAGATCATATGTGCAGACCGCGAATACGATAATAATAAATTAGATGCCGAGCTGGCTTTTCTAAAGAGTTTGGCTTGTTTATCCTGTGTATTCATTTAAAGTGGTTAAACTGGTGGGGAAGTACACCAGCCTAACCAGCATGAGAAGTACACCCAGCATGACCCAGCATTTGCCCAGCATTCACCCAGAAAGACCCAGCATCCAACCAGCTTGACCAGCACGGCAAGCCGGCCATGCTGGAGCAATAACCCAGCATGAAGCTGGGATGTTGGGACCAGCATGAAGCTGGGATGCTGGGACCAGCTTGTGGTGGGCGTGCTGGAGCAATAACCCAACATGAAGCTGGGATGCTGGGACCAGCTTGTGCTGTTTTTTTCAATAGGGAGACACGCATGTTCAGCTGCCAGCTGAAGGAGTACTCAACAACAAGTATTTTGGCCAGTCAGTAGATACCTTGCGAATTTTGCAAGCAGCAGGTTTTTAAATTATTTAATGGAAACAATCGGGATGGAATGCCTTGTATTCATCATCATGGCAGGCTTCATGTGTGTGATCTATCCTTCTCAATTGTTTTTATATGCCAAATTCATAACAATTCTCTTTTTTAATAGCAATATTCAAGGTGTCTAAATTGGTGTCTAAATTAGCACTAAAATCTCTAATCAGAGGCACACGGCTAACAGTATTGTCTAAAACATAGCAGAATTGCAAAATGTCACGTTTCCTGCTGAGAGAAAAAAACTTGTTTTCGATTTGTTCATTAAAAGACCATTAGTCGAACACCGCAGAGAAATAAAGCATACATTATGCTTTTTTTCCGGTTATGAACAATGGGCACAACGTCATGCAGAAAAGAGCACAAATTTGTGTCCACCAAAATACCTCTCAAACATCCGTGCTGTTCTGGTTAAATATTTTGACGAAAATACTCGTATAGGCGATTATATAACACAATTTAGAAAACATTTGACTATGTGCAGAGCAATGACAGAGGTCATTACCTGTTCAGCTTACTTCGGTCACCCGACTTAAAAACTGGAATAACAGCATAACGCTTCCACATTGCTAGGAACATAGCTGATTCAATAGATAAGCTTAAAATGGGATGCAAAATGGGACAAATCACTTACGCGCAGCCTTTCATTATAAAACTCGTGATCCCATTTATACCCACAAAAAGTTTCGACTTCCGAATAGTCTCCATGACTTCACGCTCAGTAAGCGGATTGTAAGACAAAAAGTCACCGCCTCCGATGTCCAGAATTTACAAAGATAAGGCAGTGGTCAAAAAGAAGAAGTAAAATGCTTCGCAAGAATGTTTGCTACCAAAGTTGCTTCCGAATGATAACCACTGTCATCTTGTAATGCAATTGATGGCGCCGTCGACAGTGTCTGCTGTAGTCTGGTTCAGCCTGTCAAGGTATTTATTTACTGCGAGCAGAACCTAAGCACCTCCGGCCGTCAGGACATGCAGTTCCGAACCTCGAGGCGCGAGACACACCAGCCAGTGCTCATGGCTTGATGGCGTCCTTGATGATGACAGAACGCTGTCCTGCTACATTTCCCGTCACGAAGGCTGGAGCCGCTGGGGTGCTATGCGTCTTCGCTAGATATACCTTGGGGTGGGTTTTAAATCATACGGTGGACCTCCTGGGCTCGCAGGCGTTAGAAGGTCCGATGGAGACGCGGTGCGTTCCCCTAGTCGATCTGTGCTGACCGGAAACAGGATTACATCTGAAACATCAAATGTGACTCGGTCCTTCAGGTGCTCAGCATGTACACGTCGAAATTTATGCTCCTCATGCAGGACGCCAAACATTACGCTGTCAATCCTTTTTTTAATCACGCCCTTTGTCCAATGCTGCTTTCTCAGTGGGTGCTTGATCCAGACTTTTTGATTTACTAGCGCGAGTTCATTAGGCAGGCCTTTTGAGACGTGGACTGTTTAGCCAAAGGTTTTACCAAGTCAAGAACCGTCCTGTAGTGTCGGTGGCTTAAACGTTTGCATGGTGGCTTCCTGGTGGAAATATGGGGAGTAATGCGGTATCGCATCAGGAAGTCTTGCATGCTCCTCAGGCTGTCCTTCCCTTTTGTACGGCGGACAGCGGTCTTCAACGTCTACATGAAGTTCTCGGCCTGACGATTCAATTTGGGATGATACGGTGGCGTGAGAAGATGGTGAATGCCGTTTAGAGCCAGAAACGATTTAAATTGGGAACTGCGGTTCATTGTCGGTTACCAGTTGTTCTGGCAGACCATGGTGCTGAAATATCTCTTAAAAGGCATCCATGGTTGCTGATGTTTTCGTGGTAGTCATCGTGATGACTTCCGGCCATTTGCTGTAAGCGTCAATTTCGATGAGGTAGTGCTTTTCTGCCAAGTCTGTATGAAGGTGATACCAAGGTGTTTCTGAATCTTCCCAACGATGCGGAGGAACTTGCAGTCGATTGCCCGAAATCGATGCTCACTGTCCACACTGTTGTGTTTGTTTTTCGATGTCTTGGTATATTCTTGGCCACCAAACTTAAGATCGCCCGAGCATCTTCATCTTCGCTTGGACAACGTAACCTTCAGGCAGCAGGTCAAGGATAAATGGTCTGAGCTTGCTGGGAATTACGGTTTGAGCATTCCACAAGATGAAACCGTTGAGCTCGGCAAGTTCTGATCTTTGCTTGTGGAACGGTTGAATACTAGGATCAACAATATTCGTTGGCCATCCTTCCATGATGTGTCTGCGAGCCTGGGAGAGTTTTTTATCCTTTGTGTTCTTCTTGGTGATGTCCGCTGCCTTGATGGGGAGCTTCGCCAGAATTTCGTTGTGCAGTGCAAAAACATATTCAGACTGAAGATCGATGTGAATCTCGCCTTCTTTTATTTCTTGGGCAAAGACTTGATCACGTCCTCATTAGAAGGTACGTGATATAATTATTATTTCTCATGATTATCTCATATGGAGATTCGTGAGCTTTTATTGCGATAAATGAGCTAATATAGCTGAGCTGCTCAGTGAGGGTGGCCCCGGCGTAGGCCCCGGGATCGACGACTTGCGTTTCGGAGGGAGCTTCTCAAGACTCCAAAGTATGCACGAGTGAATGTAATGTAATTAATGCATATAATGAATTAGAAATAAACACTGAAAAACAAAATATATCACACTTAGAGCATAGAATAAAAGTATTATTCCCACGCTTAGATTTCTATTTAGAGGTAATGTAATTAGTTCTGTAGATGCTCACAAGTTTTGGGGTGTATTTGCAATATACTTTAAATTGGTCTTAGCATATTGATCAAAGTTGACCCGCCATTTCTTGATGAACTTAAAATATGAATGGAATAAAAAATACCCTCCCTCTTTGGGTAAAGTGCCAGCTATATTATTATCTTGCTTACCCTCGCGTAATCTATTGCAGTTTGGTATGAGGTATTTGCTCAAAGATCTCAAAGCATCAACTTCAAGTGTTACAGAAACAAGCATTACGTTCTATCACGTACATTTTCGGCTATACTTTATGCAGCATTCACTTTTAACAATTGAACAATCACTCACGAAAAAATTGGCAATATACATATTCTGCAAATAAGATCAGATCCTCAATACATACATGAAAAATATACCGACAGAAAAAACATCCATATTCCGCAACACCCATTACCACCAACCAAAAGCACGTACAAAAGATGGAACACAATTTATCTTCGAATTCCGCAGCTACTAAATACTTACCCAGAAATACTGTCAATGTTTGATAGCTCCAGCACAATGCACACATTTAAAGCTATTTTCAAATATTATATTATAAGTTTAGCACAGAATATTCGATTACTTTGGTATGTAAGAACTGGTATTGTGTATTGTGTTTTTCTTTGTTAACTATTGAGTAGCGGTTCATTGTTCCAGCGTGATTCCCTTTCGCCATGGGCAAGCAAGCTGATCAGTTACAATTTGAAAACATCCAAGCCACGAAAAAAAAAAACAAGATTCAAATTGAGGCTTTAGGTGACGTGAAGAAAGGTTTTCGGAATCTTAAGAACGCCAGACTTTGAGCTCCTATTCCCGCTTTTTCTCCCGTGAAAGAAAAAGAAATTGAAACGAATAACAATCATTCCCTTACCTAAATAAGTAAAAATTTAACATTACGTTTACTTTGTAAAATATGCCATTATTCCCCTACAAAATTACTGGATTGCTGTGATTACAAGTAATTTCATTACTTTTAATAGATTACGTAAACGTAATACCGGGCGGGCCTGTGGAAGAGGGTAGCGGACCGAGCTTTATTGGAAGGACCGGGGCCAGGCGTGGGCCGGTTGGAATACCTCCGGGATCCGGATTTGGCCGATGGGTCGGGGTTTGGAAACCCCTGGTCAGTACAGTTGTCGGTTGAACTCGGCAGACTGATGGGAGCGTATCTAAAGACTCTGCGGGAACTTTAGGTGACATGTGTTGCAGCCGCTCGGGAACAAGCGCAGCTGGCGATACCAGTTTCCCCGATTCTCATGGCGGTGAGACAAACGAGACCAACAGCCCGTTGCCGAAAATGAGTAACGAAATAGCGTTACTCGTTAGCCTAGCAAAAAGCTAACGCGTTACAAAGCTCCGTTACCATTTTGCAAATGTAACAAAATACCGGTGTCGTTACTCTCCATGACTTACGGACGTTACTTTTACGTTAGTTTGTCGTTACTTTGTGTTTCACTGTTAGTATATGACTAGAGTCTCATCCACAAACGTCTCCACAATATTGTCGAACGCTTCTTGAGAAACGGGAGCTTGTTTCATACGGTCGATCTTCCTGTGCTTCAGCAAGGGCGTGTCGGGAAAGTGGGTTGTAGTCCCGGTTTTTCGTTCCTTTCAAAGCACCTCGAACTTTGATAGCTTCTGCGAAGGGAGGAACTGGCGGAAGTGATAAAAAAGTAGGACTGATGCGAACCGCCGCCGTTAATTTCTTGTTATCAGAGGAGTGGTACAACGAAATATTGACTAAATAAACTGCATCACGAATTAGTACAGAAAAAAACTCTCTAAATAAATCGCAAACTTTAACAAATATCAAATAGGCGTGTTTGTATATAACTGCCATGTTTGATTTACCCTCCTTCTTGTAAGCGGGCCAGACGTCGGGTGATGAAAGATGTTTATTTAAGAAAGGCAGCGGCTTATATAGCCGAGGCGTGAAGTGTCTTGTTACGTGTACCGGCTTGGTTCGGGACGTCACGATGACTCACACTTGAGCCACGCTACATCTCTCCTCCATCCGAATGTCTCTCGGGCAGAGGGTACCGATGAGGTTCTTGACGTACTCTTGAACTTCCCCGAGGCTCCGGAGGCTGTTCAACGTCTTGAGCGTCGGAGGCTTCCGAGGTTCCAGGCGCCCCAGCTGTGGCAGGGGCTTCGTCGTGCGGGGCCAGAGGCTTCAGAGGTTCCGCGTCGTGCGGAGCTGCTACCTCCCGGAGGTGCTCTCGGGTGCGGCGGACTTCGCGGCTGTCTTCGGTCTGCAGGACCATCGAGCGAGGCGTGTTAGCTTGTCTCCAGACAGTAGCAGGAGCCCATGTTTGTTTTTCTTGGTCGTAGGTCGTGACCTGTGGTCCTCGTGACAACGTCGGCAGGTCCCTGGCGCCGCGGTATTAGTACCTTCTTTGCCGTTGGCGGATCTCTTGTAGTCGATTGTGGACGTCCTTGGTCGGCACAGTCTCTGGCTCCAGGTGGCTCGTGGGCACGGGAAGCACGATTCGTGTCTGCCGCCCCATCAATCTCTTGTTGCTGCGAAACATCAGACCATCTTGCGTGTGTACTTCCTCTCGGTACGCCCAGTATGGTCGAACCGCATCTGGGACAGCTTGCTTGTTGTCTTGCCAGGTCGTTTCAGCGAAGTCACGAAGCTTGACGAGCGCAGGATCTTCGTTGGTAGCTGCTAGCAGATCTTTGAAACGTCGCTGGGAAGAGGCTTTTGGCTCCGGCATCTGCACGATGTCGTGTACCCGCTCTGGGTGGATGTCGTGCACCCGCTCCGGGTCGAGGCGCAGACCTTGCGTCGTAAAGACGTGTCCCAGGTAGCGGACTTGTTGCTTTGCAATGACGCCTTGCTCCTCCATGCGCTGTAGCTCCACCTTCACCTTTTCCTGAAGAGCCACAGCTACTCTTCTAGCCGGCACGACGACACCCACGCTGCCGGGATTGAGCTTCATTGCGTACTCGACGTCCTTCAGCTGTCCGAGTCCCTTGAAGACTTCTGCAAAGGGTTGTGCTGGCGGGTAAAGCTCTTCGAGATTAACGTTCTGCACACGGCGTATAAACCCAAGACGTTCGGTGACTATACCACTTAAAATTACCGGCACATTGTGGCCTACTACGAAGAATGTTTCTTCGTGTGTCCTGTTGTTTGCGGAGAGCTGCAGCGTTACTTTCGCCTGCGAGGTGGTCTTGTGACCGAAGAAAGCAGTGAGCGTAGCGTTACAGGCTTGCTGAGGCATTTCCGGGAGCCTCGTCACGTCATGCCGTGAAATAACGCAACAATTTGCACCAGTGTCCAACTTGCAAGTCATTGGCTGACCTTCTATCTCGACTGTAGCGCTACACTGGTCTGTCGCGATTGTGTTGATAGATAAAGACTCCAAGAAAAAATCTTCGTCATCTTCTACGCGCAGTTCCCGAAGATTTTTCTTTTCTTAGTTCGCCTTCCTTTCTTTCTTTACTCGCGAAGTTTCCGACGACTTGCACGCTTGAGCAAAGTGATTCAGCCTTCCGCATTGGTTGATCAATTTTCCTTGCGCGGGACAAGCTCGGGCACGATGCACTGTGTAACCACACCTACTGCAGGGTTTAACGCTCACTGCGACGGTGTTCACTGCGGTGTCGTGCGCGGCTTCTGCCGATCCACATATTTCGCGGAACTGCTGTTTTCCTTGTTCCTGAATGCGACACATTTCGACTGTCTTCTGATAGGCCGGGTTTTCTGCTATCAGTTTCTTCTGCAAGCCCTTATCTCTAATGCCAAGGATAATGCGGCTGTGTAGCATACGCTCTTCTAGCTCTCCAAATTCGCAGTTTTTTGCTAGAATTCTGAGTTCTGTCAACTAGTCGCTGAACGACTCGCCTTCCTTCTGATCCCTTGACCCAAAGCGGAATTCCTGGAAGGTCGAATTGGTTGCCGGTTTGTAGAAGTCCTCAAATTTACGAATCAGGGTGTTAACATCATTTCTGTCCTCCTCAGTCTCAAACTTGAAGCTGTTGTATGCTCTTCGGCCTTCTTCGCCAATAGTCACCAGAAACGTTGCTGCCTGCACTTCTTTCGGTTGCTTGCTCAGTTGCGTAGCTGTAGAAAACAATGCAAACTCACTCTTCCACGTTTTCCATCCAAGCCATGTGTCGCCTGAGGTGTCCAAGGGCTTCGGTGGCGGCAGGTGTAGTAGCAGTGTTGACAGGGTCGACAGATAGAGGAATATAGTACTACGTAAAGAGCGGACACTTCCATAGGCCCCAGCGGCCCAATTTAGTGTCAGCGAGCGCACCCAGCGGCCAGTATAGTCCCTAGTTGAGTGTTGAATGGATGGATACACGCAGTAACCGCTGGCCAGATGAATGAATAGATTTAAGGCGAATTCTGGCGGTAACTTTTTTATCGGGCAGTAGCATGCGCCCTCTAGTTTAACGAGTCAGTGTTATTGTAACTAGCATCTTTTCTGTTTAAAATAGAATTGTTTCACAAGTATACTTTAATTGTACTGCAGAAGAAAAGTCCATCCAGCGCTACATATAATTCAAACTGATCGCACACCGAAAAGGATATTTTCACATTTGTGCTAACTCTCTTGAAGGGACGACATAGGACGACACCAGAGATTTACACACAAAAGTATTTATTTTTGTAACTATGACAAGCAAAACAAACATCAACTCTGAAGACGATGAGTGATGTATGTTATTCATACATTACAAAAATAAGAATACACATGCAAAATGTATGAATAACGCGTCAACAGTGCAACACTGAACAAAAAGTACTGTATTACAGCGAAACTTACAGCGACAAATGCAATATGATGAAAGGCATTTAAAAAAGATTACCGTCCAAGTTTCATGAAAAGCGCTTGCACATGTGACCATGTGACTAATACAGCAACAATAGAAGAACAATCTGGCCCAGTGGCTTCTAAATTCAGTGACCGAATGCTAATGTTCGTCAACAAAGAAACTACAGTCACAATACTTCTTTAGTATACCGTACCATGACCGCAACGGAAGAATGACAAGAAACCCGCACGAGACAACAAGCCGCGGAACAAACTCTACCCACACAACGAGGCAAGACTCAAGAGACACAGACCAAGCAGCCGAAGTATCCGCCCCTGTCCGCCCTCCGTCGAGTCCACGACTCCGAAGCCAACCGTCGCACCGCAGCCATAGCCACAGCCGTTGAAGTCGTTTTTGAAAGTCTTCAAAGTTTGTAATAATTTTAAAAGCTTACTCTATACAACGAAGTTATTTATTAATATTGTATAACTGACAAATGTTCAGGATAAGTGGCACTGTTGCGCAAACTAACGGCCAGTAGAGTCCCTAACTCCTGGGCCGCGAAACAGCTTCAATGGCCACTCTTTACGTAGTATTATATTTCTCTATGGTCGACAAATCGACTGTTTTTCTGGCTGGGCACCGCTGCCACCATGTAAGCGGGCCAAACGTCGGGTGATGAAAGATGTTTATCCAAGAAGGGCAGCAGCTTATATAGCCGAGGCGTGACGTGTCTTGTCACGTGTACCGGCTTGGTTCGGGACGTCACGATAACTCAGACTTGAGCCACGCTCCACTTCTTAAATATACAAGTAAACTAAATTAAGCCGTTTCCGAAGACTTTTCGCTAGCTTACATTAATGAGCATTGTGAGATGTAGCTGAAAAACTGCGACTAACAAAACGATCTCGAAAGGAAGGTGCGTTCTTTGGGCTAAGAAAGCTTAACGACGACCTTTTAGCGAAAAAAAAAGTAACTGACATTGAAGAAAAACTCACCTTAATATGCTTTTTTTAAATTAGAGTACGACGTTTTGAATGTGCTCAGCAGCTTGAGTTTCGGCATAAAGAGCAGACATTTAAACAGGAAATTGTCTGACTTCGTTTCCCTCAGTTCAAACATAGCACTTAGCCCGGGCTATAATAACGGAGTTTCGGCGGCCGTTGCCTTCTTGCACGAAAAGTGAGTGGGAGATGGCAGTAAAAGGGGCTTTCATAACAAGTGTTCCAAAACTGCCTTGTTGGTTAGAGGCAGACGTTGCATGACACTGCAGACTTGTACGTAGTTCAACTACTCTACTCAAGGTGCTGTAGTTTAACTACTTTTCTAAGTAGTTTAGTAACTTTCCATTGCATTTTATTTCGGTGGAGGTGCGGGTACCGCATGCCCGTGCAGCGTTCCCCTCCAAGAGCCCGCAGTGCAAGTCCGATCCCAAGCCCGGTGAGAAGACAACTCTCCGCGGAACCCGAAACTCGGACCAGCCGCCGCATCAAGGGAGAGGATCCAGAGTACGGCCAGCTGTTGGACAAGCCCAAGCCAAAGAAGACGACGATGGCAAACCAGGCGCAGACCCCGGCCGCACCCGCCATCGTATACCTGCCCGTCGCAACCAGAACACCGACGCCTTTCCACGGAGACGACCACGAGGATATTGAAGACTGGCTACAACACTATGAACGTGTAGCCCGCCACAACGGATGGACGACGGACCAATGCCTTCACAATCTGTACTTCGCGCTCGAAGGAACTGCGAGGCATTGGTTTGAAAACCACGAAGCGTCCTTCGCTACGTGGGAGTCCTGCGCCGCCGAGTTGAAGCGAACATTCTTCAACCACCATCGTCGGCAGCGAGCGGAGGACCTCCTCCAAACAAGGGTGCAGGGCCCCAACGAAAGTGTGACCAGCTTCGTTGAGGATGTCATGCGCCTATGTGCCCGAGCCGATCCGGAGGCAGCCGAGGAGAAGAAGCTTCGCGTCCTCATGCGTGGCGTGAAGGCTGAAATTTTCGGGGGCCTTGTCCGCAATCCTCCGACAACTGTCGACGGTTTTGTGGCTGAAGCCACTAACATCGAGCGTGCACTGGCGTCCCGAGCAAGCCACTACCACCGACTCGCCGGCGCGCCTACTGCCCCAACCATCGCAGCTACCCGTCTGGATTTGAGCACCATCGGTGTCGACGGCCTTCGGGAAATCGTCCGCGACATCGTCCGAGAAGAACTCAGGAAGCTCCTGCCTACTGACAACCAGCCGGCTGCGCTGTCGATCGCCGAAGTTGTCCGCGAGGAGGTCCAGAGGGCATTCCAACCGGAGGCTCCTGCCAGCGTAGCAGCACCCGAGGAGCCGACTCTGACTTACGCCGCAGTAGCTCGGAGACCGGCCCCAGCGTCCCGGCAGTATTGGACGCCGCCTCGACGTGACCCACCCGCGCCGCAGACTTTCCAACGTCGGGATGGGCAGCCCCAGCTCGTCCGCACCGAACAACCAGCCCCTAGGAAGACGGATGTGTGGCGCACGGCCGATCGACGACCACTATGTTATCACTGTGGTGAGGCCGATCACGTCTACCGGAGGTGCCCGTACCGACAAATGGGCCTCCGAGGTTTTGCGCCGAACGACCCTCGCCCAAGACACGGCGAACGCCCGCGTGACATCGAGGAATACCTCCGTCGCCCTCCGTCACCAGCGCCGACAGCACCACGAAGTTCAAGGTCTCCATCCCCCCGACGTTCCGCATCGCCATTCCATCGGTCGCGCCGTGACAGCCTGTCTCCCACTTCCCGCCGGGAAAACTAAGCGCGGCAACTCCCGGAGGTGAAGTTGCCGAAGAGGACCGAAGCAAAGAGCCTCCAAGAACGCCGGAGCGCTCCCACTCGCCTGACGTCCCGCATCGCAACGACGCCCCTGCAACGGTGTCCAACAATCTAAACGTTGTTATCGACGGCTACGACGCATCGGCACTCGTGGACACCGGAGCAGACTACTCAGTCATGAGTGGGAGGCTCTCTCGCCGCCTGCGAAAAGTTACGACGCCTTGGGGAGGACCACAAATTCGGACCGCCGGAGGACACCTTATCACGCCTGTCGGAAGTTGCACTGCCCGCGTCGAAATTCACGGCGAAACGTGCCCTGTGAAATTCGTCGTTCTACAAGACTGTTCCAGAGATGTCATTCTCGGCATGGACTTTCTGTGCGAATACGGCGCCGTCATCGACCTGGGTGAGAACAGATTGACGCTGCGGAAGCCTGTTCCGCCTTCAGAGAAACCCCAAACAGCGTCAGCCGCCGTCCGAGTCGCCGCCGCCCACGTGAACCTGCCGCCGCGATCAAGTGTTGTCGTACCCGTCATGGCCGATACAGCTACCTGCGGCGAGGTTGTCCTGGAAGGCAACCTTCAATTGCTTTTAGGAAGAGGAATAGGCGTCGCAAGAGGAGTAGCTGAATTTCAGGACGGCCGCACTGTGGTCCTCGTGACGAACTTCCGAAATGAAACGCAACACCTAACAAAAGGCGCAGCCATTGGCCACGTCGAGGAACTCCACAACTCCGTCGAAATCGCCGCCATTACTGACGAACCATCGCCACCTCAACAAGGCAGTACGTCGCCAGCGCAGCTCGACATTGACCCTAAGCTTCCGGGCCCGAAACGACAACAGCTGATTAACCTCCTCGCCGAATACACCGACTGCTTTGCGACATCATCGAAGGTACGCCAAACCGCCGTTGCGAAGCACCGCATCATTACCGAGGACGACGCGCGCCCTGTGCATCGATCGCCGTACAGAGTCTCCGTAAAAGAAAGGGAGGTAATCCAGGAACAAGTTCGAGAGATGCTGAACGACGACATAATCCAACCTTCGAGCAGTCCGTGGGCCTCTCCAGTCGTACTGGTTAGGAAGAAGGACGGAACGCTTAGGTTCTGCGTGGACTACCGGCAGCTGAACGCGGTGACGAAGAAAGACGTCTACCCACTCCCCCGTATCGACGACACGTTAGACCGGCTACGCCACTCTCGATACTTTTCATCGATGGACCTGAAGAGCGGCTACTGGCAGATCGAAGTCGACGAACGGGACCGAGAGAAGACAGCTTTCGTCACGCCAGATGGATTGTACGAGTTCAAAGTGATGCCCTTCGGACTATGCACGGCTCCAGCTACTTTTCAGCGTGTCATGGACACCGTACTGGCAGGACTGAAGTGGCAGAGCTGTCTCGTCTACCTCGACGACGTCGTAGTGTTTTCCGGCGACTTCGACGAGCACTTGCGACGACTCCGAGCTGTTCTCCAATCCATACGGACCGCCGGACTCACCCTCAAGCCGTCAAAGTGTCGGTTCGCCTATGACGAACTGAAGTTCCTAGGTCACGTGGTTAGTAACGAAGGCGTTCGCCCAGACCCAGAGAAGACTCGCGCCGTCGCAGCATTTCCAGCACCGAGAGACAAGAAGGCCGTGCGAAGGTTCCTTGGACTATGTGCCTACTATCGACGCTTCGTCCGGGATTTCGCAAGGATTTCCGCACCGCTCACAAATCTCACGAAGGACGACGAGAAGTTCGAATGGGCCGAGGAGCAGCAGCAGGCATTCGACGAGCTGAAGCGACGACTGCAGACTCCTCCTGTTCTTGGACATTTCGACCAGGATGCGGAAACCGAGATTCACACGGACGCAAGTAACGCAGGACTTGGCGCGGTACTGGTTCAAGTACAAGAAGGAACCGAGCGAGTCATCGCTTACGCAAGTCGGACACTGTCCAAGGCGGAGAGAAATTACTCCACGACTGAGAAAGAATGCCTTGCGGTCGTCTGGGCAATCACGAAGTTTCGTCCGTACTTGTACGGGAGCCCGTTCCGTGTAGTCACGGACCACCACTCGCTCTGCTGGCTTGCGAACCTCAAGGACCCGTCAGGACGCCTCGCTCGGTGGAGTCTCCGACTACAAGAGTTCGACATGACTGTGGTCTATAAGTCGGGCCGCAAGCACAGCGACGCCGACTGCCTGTCCAGAGCCCCCGTCGAAACACCTTCCGGCAGCAGCGACGACGATGACGACGAGTGCTTCCTAGGCGCGGTGAACACCGACGACATGGCACGACGTCAAAGAAACGACCCTGAGTTACGCGCGCTAATCGAGCACCTCGAAGGACGGGGGGGTACTATACCCCGTGTTTTCTTGAGAGCCCTGCCGACCTTCGTCCTCCGACAAGGTGTACTTTACAAGGAGAACTTCGGAGGCAACAGCTCGCCATGGCTGCTGGTAATCCCTACCGACCTTAGAGCGGAGATCTTGCAAGCCTGCCACGACGACCCGACATCCGGACACCTTGGCTACAGCCGTACGCTGGCCCGGATTCGTGAAAGGTATTATTGGCCCAAGCTGCCGAAGACCGTACACCTCTACACACGGTCGTGCCACGAGTGCCAGCGACGCAAGAAACCACCCACGAAGCCGGCAGGTCTCCTGCAGCCGATTGCTCCCCCAACCACACCGTTCCAGCAGATCGGAGTGGATCTACTTGGTCCTTTCCCACCATCGACGCAAGGGAACAGATGGATAATCGTCGCCACAGATTATCTCACGCGGTACGCCGAAACGAAAGCCCTTCCTTCTGGGACTGCTGTGGAAGTCGCCAAGTTTTTCATCGAGTCCATCGTCCTCCGGCACGGCGCTCCCGAGGTTCTGATCTCAGACCGAGGATCATCATTCATGGCCCAGCTGACGCAAGAAATCCTTCGTCTCAGCCACACCAGCCATCGTCGCACCACTGCGTACCACCCGCAGACCAACGGGCTGACGGAGAGACTCAACAAGACCATCGCGGACATGATCTCTATGTACGTCGACGTGGAGCACAAGACATGGGACGAGGTGTTGCCATACGTCACATTTGCCTACAACACGGCCGTGCAAGAGACCACCGGGGTAACACCCTTTCAACTGGTGCATGGTCGCAAGGTAACGACAATGCTGGACGCGATGTTACCCTACGAACCGGCTGTCGACGGAAGCGACGATGCCCAGGTGGTTGCCCAACGGGCAGAAGAAGTCCGCCAGCTCGCCAGACACCGTATTCAAGCCCAACAACGAGTCGACACTGGCCGCTACAACCTTCGTCGTCGGGACGTCCACTTCCAGCCCGGAGACAGGGTGTGGGTGTGGACACCGATCCGCCGCCGTGGTCTCAGCGAAAAACTCTTGAAGCGCTACTTCGGACCCTACAGAGTGCTCCGCCGACTTGGAGATCTGAACTACGAGGTGATGCCCGACGGAACACGGACTTCATCACGCCGCCCTCCACGACCAGAAGTCGTCCACGTCGTGCGCATGAAGCCATACTACGCTCGATAGGACTGTGGACCTTATGTGTTCTAAATGCCTCTTTAGCTTACCGTTCTTTTTGTTTGCTTTGTTTTGCTCTGCATCGGGGCGATGCACTTTTTAAAGGGGGGGAGTAATGCCGCGCGCGCAGCTTGCCAAGTAGGCAGCGCGCGCGTGGCCGAACGGTTATCGCGCTTGTCTCCCACGCGAAAAGCCAGGGTTCGATTCCTGGCCGCGGCTGCACATTTTTGTTGTCGCTGTAATGTGACGTTCTGGTAAATTCGAGAACCGTCTTGCTGATTCGAGGTTAGAATGTTCTAGGCACCGAACCTTCTACGCCGAATGCTCCAGAAGCCAACGCGTGTACAAAAGCGGCTCCGCGTGGCCAGCTGGGGTCAGTTTCGCCCCAGCGTTCGACTTTGCTGTCACGCCGATCTCGACGCTCGCGACGCTCTGTTCTCTTCTGTTCCATTTTTATTTTTGGGCACAAGTTCGCCCTATTAAACGTTCAGTTTAGTTCAGTTTTCTTTGCCTCATCACTTGTCATTCGTGACAATATAGCCGAGGCGTGACGTGTCTTGTCACGTGTACCGGCTTGGTTCGGGACGTCACGATGACTCAGACTTGAGCCACGCTCCACTTCTTAAATATACAAGTAAACTAAATTAAGCCGTTTCCGAAGACTTTTCGCTAGCTTACATTAATGAGCATTGTGAGATGTAGCTGAAAATTTGCGACTAACAAAATGATCTCGAAAGGAAGGTGCGTTCTTTGGGCTAAGAAAGCTTAACGACGACCTTTTAGCGAAAAAAAAAGTAAGTGACATTGAAGAAAAACTCACCTTAATATGCTTTTTTAAATTAGAGTACGACGTTTTGAATGTGCTCAGCAGCTTGAGTTTCGGCATAAAGAGCAGACATTTAAACAGGAAATTGTCTGACTTCGTTTCCCTCAGTTCAAACATAGCACTTAGCCCGGCTATAATAACGGAGTTTCGGCGGCCGTTGCCTTCTTGCACGAAAAGTGAGTGGGAGATGGCAGTAAAAGGGGCTTTCATAACAAGTGTTCCAAAACGGCCTTGTTGGTTAGAGGCAGACGTTGCATGACACTGCAGACTTGTACGTAGTTCAACTACTCTACTCAAGGTGCTGTAGTTTAACTACTTTTCTAAATAGTTTAGTAACTTTCCATTGCATTTTATTTCGGTAATTAGTAGGTTACTTTAATTACTTTTTCCCAGTATTTTCTACTCAAATTACAAATTGCTTTTAAATTTTAGTAGTAGGTTTGTTGGTCAACAAGTATTCCTGCAAACATATAGATAAGATGTTGGAAGATCAGGTGATATTTGCAAAGAGGGGGAAGCATGTGCCGTAGGCCAAAAGGGGGGGGGGGGGGTTGGAGGGTCCGCAACCCTTTAAAACTTTTACGAGCCCCCCCACTTCAACAATTCTGCTACGAGGCAGAGGGAGCGGACAGACACGTCGCAAGTGTGGCCCAGTAAATGCGGGATTAACACCGAAGACTGGCTTTTCGTTGTGTCCCGAAGCTCAAAGAGACTTGACGTATTTAATGAAAGGGTTTGTTCCCACTTCTCCCCAACGCAGACACTCGCGCCCTCTACAGGAGGTGTACACACTGCAGCCTCACTCAAAGGAGTCAACAAAATGCAGCACCCGCTCTGAAGCTCATCTAGTGCTCCCGTAGTTTGTGCCGTACTTGAAGGGTCGAGTGCTAAAGGGCAACGCAGAGGTGACCTCTTTGCGTTGCCTTTCCTCCCCAAACTCAGCATATGCAGGTGTTTCAAGAATCGAAGATCGTTCGAGAATCCTAATAATTCCCCCAACAATTAAAAAAAAGAACACTTTGAATTGGGAAGTATTTTAAGAACATGGTACTTAAAGAACTATTTCAAGTAGGATTAGAAAACTTGTACTTTACTTGAAGTACATTCTCTGAGCATGTACTTGTGCTTTACTAAAGTATTTTTTTATAATTTCTGAAGAAAGTGAGATTCCCGACTTCAAGGTACATTCCCCAAATTTGGAAACAAAAAATGGCGTATCGTCTTGTGAAAACGCGCTATCGTCTTCCGAGGCGTCATCTGGACATTTCTCTGAGTGAAGTAATGGCGTCTATAAGACTGATACAAATATGTACCTTGTAGGGTTCTCGTCCGATTCCCCGGGCCCCTGTCTCCGGATGAACGTGACACAGCAACGCATGGCTCTCTGCAGAACGGGTTTATTCCACTCGCATTCTGCTGGGGGATTTCGGGATTGGGAGAGGTGATCGAGGAAGTCTGGAAGGGGTGCGCCGCCACTGTTTGCTGCATGCCGATCGTCCCTGCGGTGCTAGTCCACACCGCATCCTGTGGACGTCGCCGTCGCAGGTCGAATCCGGGGTCTAAGTCCGGACCATGTCACCGGGCTGTTGCCCGAGCCGACGTCGCGGTCGCCACCACCGCGAACGTCCGTCGTGGCCCGTTTCCCGCGCAAGAGTCCCCTCTGCAATCTCCCGTCATCCGTCGTCCCAGCTTCCCTCGTTCCCATGGTCGCCGCGCACCAGACAGGCGGGAGCCTCCTGTCTCCCATCGTGGGCGGTCTTTCGCTAGAGCTCCCGTCCGGCTCCACTGCAGCTCGTGCAGGTCCTCGGGCGCCGACGCTGTCCGGGAGGGGTGTCCTAGGATGTCCACCGCCAACACCGCCAATGTCTTCAAGATGGGTCCTGAGGGAGGAAGCACTCGGGCACCAAACTTCAAAAGCGCCGTCCTCGCCACGGAGGCGACCGAAAACGAGTCCCCAGGCGCCGGCGTCCGGTTGTCGACCAGATGGGGGCTGACGAGACCCCATCAGCGAGAGTAAAACAACTACTCTGCGGCGACTTGGTTTTACCCAACATTTGCCGTCATTTCCGAAAAAAAAAAACTGATGCTCCTCCGATTAACCCTGGAGCAATGCTTATCAGTTAAGATAAAGGAAAAAAATAGGGTATGAAAGGGCACCATGAAAGATTGTGTTAAAAAGTATTTGTACTTTACTTTAAAAGTAAGTTGTCTTTTAGTACCTTAATTCACGTACATGCACCCGGTGTACTTACTATACATGAAGGACATAACCTCTAATTGACTTTGTACATTACTGCAACTACTTTTTATATGTACTTTATGAAAACACTGTAAAGAAGCAAACACTGTCTGCAAAATCAAGCTCAGGCACTGCTAAGCCTCAAAGTAAAAATGATACATCTGCAGTAATTCATTGACCGGAAAACAAAAAGTACAAAACAATTAATTACGCAAAAGCAGAACCAGCTAATAAATAATTTATGAGAAAGCACAAACCGCTTTATATTTGTCTAGCAGAATTTCGCCAACGGTCAAAACATTTATGTACTGTCTTGTTGCTATAAAAATATAAAAGTAACTTCAAAAGTAATTCGCTACTTTTTTACTGTAGTTAGTAATTTACTCAATCACTTTCCACTTGAGTAATTTCTACTCTACTCAAATTAAGTTTTTAGGCCAATACTCAGTAGCTTAACTTAATTACTTATTTTGAGTAGCTTGTACATGTCTGGATGACAGAGGCAACTGTACAGTACATGGACTGCTCACAAACAGCTCACCTCAGCCACACCGGTTTTAGTCACAGTCCGGTTTAGGCTACACAAGCAAGGAAAATAGGACACCGATCGCTTATTATAACCAAAGAAGATTATTGGTGATTATAAACAAAGTATAGCGCCGCCCATATTTTGGTTATAATCACATGCACACTCGTAGTATCTTTACGTGTATACATATGATTAAAAAAGGCGTCGAGCGTTTATAGGCTCTTTACCCTCAGTTTCTCTTTCACCCAAAAACTTTTTTTTTTCACTCCGGCAGCAGCAAAGCAAGGGCGAAGCAGACAAAAGCCATCACTATTATTGCTACGAATGTGTCTCTTTAGAAGAATGGTGCAGTGGCCTTCACAGGCAACCTAGAAGCGTGAGAAGGATAAGGCGGGCGCAGCGCCCAGCAATAGATAATTTGGTCTTTGGATGCCAGGGAGGTGGGGGCTAACTGCGATACAAAGAAGGTGCCATCCGTGGTGGTTACGCAGTCTTTCGTCTAATTTTTGTCCAGAGGATTTAGTGGGAGGCGACCTTCTGAACGGGAGCGTTACCCAGCGATAGACCGCACTTTTGTACCACGGCGGCAGGGATTCTAAAAGATGGTAGCGTCTGTCTGGGTGACGGACGCCTTTCAATCCTGCGATAGCCTTGACACTTGTTTTGGTTCAAAGCGTGGGAACGTCAACGCTTCCAAATTTAGAGTTTATCCTTTCTGTCGTTGGCAGAACGAGAATTTGATTATTTTGAAGAGAAGGATTTGACCAGCTGGAGCAGCTAGAGACCATTAGGCAGAATCCTTCGTGCGGCGGCAGACTGTTGCCTTCTGAGCGGATGTCCCTTTCCAGCGAGACGGCTGTTCCTTCAGGGCACACGGCGACGGTGGTCTTAGGAGCTTCGATACAAAGGCTGCACCAAGGACGCTTAGGAATTCCGCAAAGCGATAATCTCGCGTCTTTTGGGCCCGGTCGTGGGAACGTTGAAAGTGTCTTCCTAGGGAGTTTGAAATGACGCTGTTTACACATTGCTTTGTTGGGGTTTCTACGCCACTCTCTGTAGTGCGAAGAATAAAAATTATTTTTCTTTCAAGCTATCATGCGGAAGTTTTTCATCAAAAGTAACGAGTATCGGGTAACGTAGTTTGATAGCAGATACCGTAAAATAATAACGACGTTACTTTACTCGTTAGTCGTTTGGGATTATAACGAGTACGTTAGTACGTTACTAAAAAAACTAACGCGTTACCAGTAACGTCTTTACTTGTAACGCGTTAGTTCCAACACTGCGTTTCGAAACGGCCGATCAGACCACAGTTGTAGCAGCTGACAGAAAGCTGGTGACGCCCGTTGTCATGAGAGGTCATCCGCTGATATTCGAGAGTTTTGCAAGCTTCCTCAATCGAAGGTTAAATTGTTCATGACCACTATAGGAAGGTTTTATGCGGGAGCTCGTGCCCTGCCGTGTGGACGCCACCTGGCTTTCACTCTGCCAGGGTCCGGGCCCAACTTCTCGTGAGGTCCCTTTTACCACAGGGGAAGAGCAGCCGCGCCAGTGGCTTGGGAACGGCGCTAAGCAGAATAGCTTCTGGGCCCACGACGATATTACGCGCACGTTGGTTCCATATAAAAAAGGGCACCCTAGAAGACAACCTAACTAATGAAAACATCAAGCTCCCGTTACAGCGGTTGTTTCGGGCTTTAGGCCTATGTTAACTTCTTCCCTCTTCCCACTTCAAAGGGAGGGGGGAGGCAGTCAGGCACATATACCGGGAGCGTTTATTCCTGATTGCCCATTTCCAATTTGAGCAAATATCGCAAACTCCACGATCCCGCGCCATGCGTCACAAGTGGCTTTTTCTACTCTTTCCTTTTTTTATATGTGCCAAAGATGCTTCACTATCAGCATTCCCGTGGGTAAGACGCCGACTCATGGTCCTTGCACTCCTTCTTACTTCTTCCTGTTTTCGTCTATTGAGCTAATTGTTTGCACTATTACTCCACGGAAGCTCCTCAAATATGGCGGCCCCGACGCCTCCATCAGGTCTATTCCGAAACAGCGGAGTCCGCGATTCCGGCCACCCCGATCACCAACGATGCGTGCAGCTGGACTGTCCTGAACAACGATAGATGATTCGGGTGGGACACCAACCTACCACTGACCAACGAACAACACATCGAAAAAGGCATGGCAAGACCGGAAGTCCCACAGCCGTTTCCAATCCTCACCGTTTCAGAACGGAAACCAAGGAAAGCGGCAGTGAACCTGATTAAAAGGGTCCAAACAGGACTAGGAGGTCCCTGATAATGTCGTCATCGACACACACCATGCCGCAGAATAAAAAAAAAAAAAAGTGGAGGAGCGAAAAGAGGGGGGGGGGGGGGGGGGGGGGCTCCTTTGTCCCTCTTGTTCCCCTTCTCCAGGGATTATTTCCGTCATTCTCGTCCAGCTCGCTTGCACCTTTGCATTTAATTGCATTATAATCATAACCTTAAATTGCAAGCTTCACTTCTGTTGGTGCGAGACTGGTGGCAGCTGATAAAACCCGTTTGCTCTACAGACGTCTATTCCTGGTTAGCTCAGTTGGTAGAGCGCTCCACCTGTAATGGAGAGGTCCCGGGTTCGATACCCGGACCAGGCGGATTTTTTTTCGGTCGCGCACTAGTCACCTAGCTGTGTTTGGAGATCTGTTTTTGTCCTTTAACCCTCTTGTTCCCCTTCTCCAGGGATTTTTTTTTTTTCGTTATTCTTGTCCAGATCGTTTGCACCTTTGCGTTTAATTGCATTATAATCAAAGAGTAGTATTAGCTCTGGCGGCCGGCGTGGGGGGGGAACTTTCCTTGGTTTGGATGACCAGTAGAGCGCCACGGTAAAACCCGACCCTTCCTTCAGCGTTTCAACTCCTGCGAAGGAACCTCAACCTCAACGTGTTGGCCTATTTGTTCAGTGTCGAAGCTGGAGATGTTTCCAGAATAATTAAACAAAGAGGTCATGAGGCCACCTGCCTACCGGGACATAAGCTGAGCCCCTCTTCCTCTTCTGCTTCAAAAGAAACGAGTTTTTAATTATCGTAAGTGAAACAAGATTTCAATCGGCGCACTACAGTTATTTGAGATGAGTACATGCACACATTTTGAATCACAATGGTCGGGAAACAGTTGTTCGTGGTAATTGAGGCTGTGTTGGGCAGGGTAATGTGGTCGCACCCTCACGCGGCTAAAAATAATAATTGCTTGTAGGGTAGGGCGAATGCCGTAAGTAAAACTGCTGTGTAGCCCGGCCATAACACAACATGGCAAAAGAACAGTGAGCATCTCGCTTAATTTTGCGGAGAACGGATTGCGGGCAGTTGCAAGAACTCAAAAGAAGAGCCAGGAAACGTGAAGGGTTGTGATCCTGGCTGGTTACCATCAGTTGGAAACGCTGTCTGATGGTGGTTGTAAAAAGCACAGTGTGAAAGTTTGAAGTCGTCTCATTCTCAAACCAGCAGCGTCAAAGTTGGCCGTCTGACATTACAGTTTTTTTTATTTTTTATTTAATAGGTGAAAGAAAAATTAATCCAAAGAAAGAAGACCTACGGAGCGTTTTGGCCATCATGGAAAGTGTTTGGTAGAGCACGCGTCTCGGCAGAATGGTTTTCGCGAGACTCGGATTTCAGTCGAAATAACTGGTTTTCTGTTACCGTACCGAGTTGCCTAGCCACTTAAATGGGTAGTAACGAGGTAACCACAAGACAGCCTTTTGGACATAACACTGTTTTGTATCAAAATCGATAATCTGCTCAACCCACCCGCCCCCCTCTTTTTTTTTTCTTTTTTTTTAAAACACCAAGCCTTTGATTTGTTTGTTTTTCCTGCTGACAGCTTAAAATTCAGGACCTGTTGGGTGATTAAAAAAAAAGGCTCGAGGTATACCTATGCAGTTCTTATGAGTTGTAAATGCGAAAGCATGCACGCCGCTCTTGGGGGGCCCCCCCCCCCCCCCCTTATTTCTTTTGCGGCGTACTTGCGTCGACGGTCGAGCGCGCGCGCTAACCTTGGGCATGGAGTGGTGGAGCCGCTGCCTCGCGGACACGCAGCGCCATAGGGTGATGCACACCAGCCAATGGGACATGGCTGGTGTGCATCACCCTATGGCGCTGCGTGTCCGTGTAAACGGGCTGAACGTGCATTCAGCCCGTTTACATGGGCTGAATGAATGCGCACTCGCCATCTCGATCCACCTCTGTCTAGCGACTAGAATGCGATGCGCTTTCTTTGCGCATTATGCCGTTTACATGACCGCATTGAATGCGACAACTGGATTCGATGCGACTAAGTCGCATTCATGTAAACGCGGCTTGGGAGTCTCGTCGACGCACACCAGCCGATAGGACCGAAGCCGAAATTCATCAGCTTTACTCCGCTCCTTTGGGATCGGGGAAACTAGGTGCCGTTTGGCTAGGCTTTTCTCGTGGTTTCATAGCTGGCAGCTCGCTTCACTCCGAGAAAGGATTTAAGGTGCCGTTTGGCGCGGCTTCAAAGCTGATGACGTCGGCTTGCTCCATGGGACAGCTAATGCTTTTGCAGCAAAAAGAAGATACTGTTAAAATGCCTGCAAGCTGGTGTAGTAAAGCTATATCTGGTTTTTTTTTTTATTGTTTTAATCACTTTCTCTTCATTTTTTTTTTTTCGATCGAAGCAGGGGGATAGAATGCACGAAGTGATTGTGTGGCGCTTCGAGAAGCTCGAGGAAGTAAAGGCGCAGAGTTGAGTTAGCAATGTCCCTCTTGGTATAGTGACTACGATCATTCCCATAACGTCACAACATTTCGCTGGAATAATATTCTACGTTCAAATTTGCTGAAAGCGGCGTGATAATAGGTAAGGGTGTTAAGCCAAAAAAGATACTCGTTCGTCGGTGCTAAAACAAATGCTCAAAGGGAAGCGTGACAAATGTTTTGTTCTCAGTTTATTCAACATTGAGACGGCCAAGTCGAAAAATGACGTTTCTCACACATGTTGGAAATCGCATGATTGAACGCTCGTTATTTCGTTATTTATAAGGTCACTGCGCGAGGACTCTTTTGTGATGCTCTCAAAATAGACGTCATTTGGCTTAAAGGGACAATGAAGACGATTTTATTTAATTTTTTTAAATGGTGTTTTTCGACTTTTTGGGAACCTAGCATGCTGCCCAATTTTTCGTAGACATTTGGGACGCATATTTCTGTGCCTAGGAAATAAGTAAAGAAACCGAAACTGAACTATCTCCATTCTCATTTCTGGGCCTCCGAAAACGGAGGTGACGTAGGGAGTGACGTCAAGTGTGAATAGTCGGTATCGGTAGTATTTAGGAGGTCGAGACTCTGGTAACCGCGGTGGGGTATAGCAGCGCGGTGACGTGGTCGTTTCGTCGAATCTGTCAACATGGTCAACAGCATAGAGTTGTCAACAGGGATGACAATGCCGCTCTCGCGAGCGAGTTCGGGCAGTTCGGTCTTCCGTTCAGTGACCTAACACCAACGGAACGGGAGTACGTGTGTGGCGGCCTCCACCATCACCCGACGGAGACCGCCCAGCCGGCAACGAGTGGCCACCAGGCTCCGAAGCAGTGAGCAACATTCGCGCGGGCGAGACAAGAGCGGCGCGTTGCCGAAGTACAGGGATGCGGGGGAGATGCCGAGGGGAAAGCAGCAGTGATCCGGCCGTTCCGGGAACCGGTACCTCCGCGGGGGACGCTCCCCAAGAAGGAGAAAATAAACAGCACCATTTCTGGTTTTCACCAAGGTCGGGCGTCCTCTTTTCGGCGTCAAAGAACACGAAAAGCAACCCACACGTGAAAACTAGCGTCGCCCGAACGAATACTGGTCTTCAGTCGACCGTTAGAACAGCCATGTACAGCGCACAAATTTGGCATGACTACCACTTTACAGAATTCTTCGAGTACCGTGTGACCGTGTTCCCAAAGTAACCACGACTCCGACATTTTTTTATTTTATTTTGTTTGCCCATAGTTGTTCGTTGCCCGCTTCGCGTCCAGCGTAGCAAAAAGAAAAACAATTATGCTGTTTTATTCACGGTTTAGTAAAAATTTCCGGTCTGATTTATACTTTTCATGGCTATTCACGCGGAAATTAGAACAGTGTTCATAAAATCGAGAACCAAAACGTGACCGAGGGGTACGTCTCTCGTTTGGACCAATCGCTGACGCGTCTCTTGTGACGTCGCGCTTCTTGGCCCCGCGATGGTCACGTGAGCTTCGCTTCTCCTGGCTTCTCCCGCAACTCTCGGGGCGTCACCCCAGTCGATCCCGGCACGATTATTACCGCGACTGTTTCATTGATTTGCGCGGCACACAAGCGCCGGTTTCGGCTGAAATTTGGGCAACGTGGCCTGAGACGTGCCTGGAACCCAGTTCAATTGCCAGAAAAATATCCGAAATTGCCTTCATTGTCCCTTTAAGGTTTTGAAAAATTTAATACTCTAATATAACCCCCCCCCCCCAAAAAAAAAAAAAAATAATAACAATATTTTTTTTACGATTTTTGGTGTAGTTTGGCAAGTTCCGGCGTGGTACCAATTTAATATATTTTAATGACCTTTTATCAATAGTAAGCTCAAACTTTGTTCTTTTGATTGCGTATAAATTCTATATTTTATGTACAAATTAAACTCCACTATATACACTTGAACAGGCGAATGTTTGGAAAACGGCAAGTTTTGACAAATTTTTTCGAACAACCGAATTTCTATTTGCTTTGTTTTTAGTACCTGCAAGGTGGGATAGTTATCTATCAAAAAATAATGGATACTGTTTTGTGCATTTGACAGGAATCAAAATGTGAATATTGTCAAATATATGTTGTAAAACGGCAGATTTGTTTTGGGGTAGAGAACTTTTGCTACACATTACGAAAAATTTCGTAATCATTTTTAAGTTAACATGTCACGCTCAGTATGAATGTTTGGTGGTCTGGTTCTTAACCATATTCATGCCACAATATTGGCCAGATTTAAACCATTTGACAAGTCGCAAACTTTAATTGCAATCAAACAAACATAATATTATATTTTGACCTTATTTTATGATAAACCACAGTCATGTCTTGCCACGAATAAAACATTAAGGAAACAAAGGTGTTCCTGAGAAAATCGGTTCCAAATTTGATAGTTTTCTTAACCATTCGCTCGTTCCAATGTGTATACAGGATTATAGTTTGTACATGTATGATTGAATTTATATGCAATAAAAAGATATAACACTGATCTTTCACGTGATATCAAGGTTATAAAAATACCATAAATAGGTCATATGTAAAAACTTGCCCAACTTGGCCAAAAATCGTCAAGGATAGTTTCACATATTTTTCAAATTCATTCTTAATTACAAGATTTCTTTTCAATTCATTGAGAGCAATGAAAGCTATTTTGAGTGTCCCAGACGAGACATAATGCAGTACTGCAGGAAGTGACAGACTACCTAGTGGTCATGTGGCGGTACATCGGCCTACCAAGCCGCAGATAAGGGTATCCGCACGAAGGAGAACTCCGTGGACGGATGTCGTGACGTCAACAACCCGGGAAACTCCGTCCCCGGCTCCGCCGCGTGCATCTGCGGAGCTTTCGTGCTGACAGCACGAAGCCTCCGCGCCTCCGCCACGGAGGAGAACGGCGCCGCGAGGCGTCAAAAAGGGATGACGTATGTCTCACGTGATACGCGCTCCGCGGAGGAAAGTGGCGGATTTTTCCCTCGTGTGGATACCCCATAAAAGACGACGACGTTACTCGTCGATACGAGCCCGGCGGCACGAGAAAATAAACAGAACGTTTTCACCTAAGCTCGGAATCGGTCGCACCATCTATTCCGTCCTCAAGATCGAACGCGCTACAAAATGGTGACCCGAACGTGATGATCTACTCCGAGCACCTGCCATCCAGGGGAACGTTCTCCGCGGCACGGGACACGACAACGGCTTGGGGATTTCGGCAATTATGCGAGAACACATCTCCCTTGGCCTCAGCACATGGAGCCTCCGACACTGCCTCTGCCCCGTCGCGTCTGCCGCCGACATCTCCCAGCAACGGGCTGCGACCACCTCGCTCACCCTGCCGGCTCGGCAAGTCAACGTTCTTTGGCTTTTTCCACCACTGCCACAGTCTCTGGTGTCGCCCCGGCAGTCGTTCTTATCTGTGTGGTGTGGTGCTGGCCTGACACGGTCGCGTGCTGCCGCAACATGTGGGGCCTGCCACACTGCGCCACGCTGGGGCATGGCATGTCATGGCGAACCACTGTTCTTGACAAGGCACTTGGCTAACCGACCAGGGCCTCCTCATCACTGGTCATGCTTTTCCCTCCGCCCGGTGCGTCACCTCCGGGGATGACGCTGTATCGGTCCCACAGCTGACCGCCATGTCCCCTGGAGCCCAAGCTGCGATCGAGCCTACTCCACATTGGATGCACAGCACTAACGCATCGTTGTGCCCTTTCTCTGCTGCCGCATTGCTCCAATAAACCTGACTTCAGCGTGAACTCCCTGCATGGTTTGCGCAGGCTGTCTTCGGCACCGCTCTCTGCCACGTCGTTCGGCTCGTATCAAACACCAACGGCAACAGCTCAACTCCCTTGCTGCTGCCGCAACCACTCAATCTCTCCGCCCCCTACAGGCTGCATGCCTGCAGGCTACGGCTGCAGGCATGCAGCAAAGGGGGAGCTCTGTGGCGGTCCATCGGCCTACCAAGCCGCAGATAAAAGACGACGACGTTACTCGTCGATGCGAGCCCGGCGGCACGAGAAAATAAACAGAACGTTTTCACCTAAGCACGGAGTCGGTCGCATCATCTATTCCGTCCTCAAGATCGAACGCGCTACAGTCAAATAAGCAAATAAGAGGAAGAAGCCTCAGTTTTCGCCTCAACCGCTTTTATGGTCAATAACTTAAACACAAAAATATCCGCCAAGCTTGCCGTTTGCGCTGTGATTCATTTCAAGATTGCCACTAGATTATGCATTTTTTGGTGAAACTTGAAAATTCATCCCATACCCGTGGCTAAGTTGAGATAAAAAAAAAACTCAACTACAGATAGAAACTAACCAAACTTGGTGCATTCGTAAATGTTTTAGGATTGATGGCTGTGTAATCAGCGCAGGTAGCTCATAACAGCTAGTGTCTTAAGGAGTTTGTATATTAATGTTATTAGTTATTGATTAAAACTGCTAGCTTTATAGAAAGTCTTTGCACGAATGAGCAATAATCTTGCGAAATCAAACCGCACTAACCACACATACGCAGTTTACATATCATGAACATATAGAAAGAAAAAATAAAGCCGCGCGAAATAGTCATTCTACAATATTGACACTATATATAAGACCAAAGTGCTCAAGTAAAATAAACCTGGTGTTTATTTTAGGGGCGGGGGGTAAGTAAAATTAAACTACCCACACTTTCAGCGTTAAACATGTAGCTTGGTGTAAACAATATAAACAGCAAGCCTCGCAGACAGCCCATAGCTGTACGCGATCAGTGAACACTCCCTCTTCTAACTGGCAACAGACGCAGAGAAACAAGCAATGGACCTTTTGTAGAAATACGCGGTGCGCATGCGCGGAGTATTTCATGCGCCTGGGTTCGAGAGTATCTAGTTCCAAACAATCCGCCATCTTGCATTTCTCGCCTTTGAGCGGTTTCGTTGTGTCGACCTCGGGGCGGAAGATCACGCACGATGGGGACAAAGGTGAGCTTGGGGGAGCCGTATTTAGGTCACATCGCCTCAATGGGTGAACAGGATGTAGCTGACGTTTTGGCTGTGGAACGGGTGGGAGAGGCCTTGGGCGCGCGTTGTTTTCCAGTCACCTAGTCTCGAACCGATTCGCGTGTCTAGGTGGCAGCACATATTCGCCAAGAGGTCCATTCCCGAAGCAATCAGGCTACGCGAGCACACCACCACGAATGTCGTAATGCGCACGGACAGCCAGGATGCTCTGCGTGATTTTGAGCTCAACTCATTACCCCCCCCCCCCCCCACACACACACACACACACACACATCGCCGTAGAACTGCAGCGCTACCTACACCTCCATCCTCTCATCCATATTCGCTTAGAATAGATACCAGGCCATAAAGGCATCACTGGGAATGAAGCGGCTCATTCCGCAAAACGAGACAATCAAGATCCGGGTCCCGGCAACCTCTGGCCATCGACTCCTACCACTCAAGCTCTCGCACGACAGCAGCGGCAAGAAGGTCATTCACGTCTTGGCACACTGCGGCATAACGCTCGCTGTCTACCCCTCACCCCGCATGCCACATCTCGAAAGGACGCAAGCATACTTAGACAGGCACAGACCGACTCCCTCCCCTGCGACCTCTTTCTCCATCATATCACCCAAACACAGGGCTATTCCCAATGCAAGGTCTGCGGGGGCTATCCCACTCCCGAGCACACCTACTGGATATGCCCGCGAGCAGCTAAGCATTTCAACAACATATCCATCCTTCTAACACTCCCCTCCCCTTCTCCTGGTAGCACTGGGTCACTCCACCACCTGATCTTCAGGCCATATATTGGCTACAATTGCTACAACATATTAAAACCATCCACTATAAGAACTCGTAACGTCCAAAGGGCATCCCGGACTGGGGATCAATTTTAATTTGTTTTGGCATTAATAACGTATTCTCTCTCTCTCTTTTTCTCTTCCTTCTAACTCACCACTTATGTGTCTGTAACGCATGACGCAGCATTTACTCGCAAACGGCGGCAGCCGCTTGCGAGAATGGGAGGCTGGAAAGAGGCATTGGAGAGGAGGTAAAGATGACAGGAAGCCCGTTACCCGTTGCCCGTTACGTAGTAGCTCGGGTGACAGAAGCGCGAGTGGGGAACGGAGAATACCTTGTTTTGGACGAACGTTAGAGCGCCACGGGAAAACCTTGACCTCTTTGGTTTTGTGGTCTCCTCTCAGGGTAGGGACGGGCCCGAATTCTACAAACCCTACCCTTCCTACAGCGTCTTACCTACTTCTGAAAAGTAACTTCAACCTCACCGCGTTGGCATGTTTGTTCAGGGTATGAGTTAGAGTACATTCCGGAATAAATAAACCTACACGTCGTGAGGGCGCTTTCTTAAAGGGACTTATGCGGAACACCTCGTCCTCTCCTGCTACAAAAGAAACGAGCTTTTATGAACCAGCGTCTAATTATCGTTAGCGAAACAATATTTCAATTGGCGCACTACAATTATTTCTGATGGGTACATTGGCGCAGATTTTAAATCGCTGTGGTCAGGGAACAGTAGTTCAGGGTAGTTCGGGCACCGTCGGGCCGGGTAACGTGGTCGCACCCACACTCGGCTAGAAACACTTCCATTGCTTCTAGGCGAGAGCGAAGGCGGTAAGGATGGCCGCTCTCTAGCCCGGCCATAACATAACATGCCAGGGCAGCACTGAGCATCTCCCTTAATTTTATTTCACAGCAGCGATTGCGGGGACTTGTAGGAGCGCAAGAGAAGCGCGAGACAACATCGCGGGTTGTGGTTCTGAATGCTTACCACTGGTTGCAAACGATAAGTGCCATGGTGGATGTAAAGCGAGTGTAATCCTGGAGTCGTCGCATTGTCAAACAAGCAGCGCTAAAGTTGACCGCCTGACATTACTCTTATCTTAATAGATGATATCAAATATTTCAAAGGAAGACGACCATTTTGCCCATCGTGCAAGGGTTTTGGTTGCACACGCCTACCTATTCGTACTAACAAACCACGCTCGTTTGAAAACGACACATTTAACGTGTTCCCACCGAGCAGAAATTTTAATTTATAAGTGTATTTTATATCAAGACGAAACGACTTCCTCTCTTATACAGTCGTATTTATTAACGTTTAGGGGGGGGAGACCGACCAAGCCTCCAAATTTCTAATATTTCAACTCTATAGATTTTGAGATAAAAAACAAAATCGGACACCTAAATCTTTTCTGCGCCAAGGTATCACGCTATTCCATCATTTGCATTCCGACCAACCGGCGAGGAGTGTTTTATCGCTAAATCACAATATGATTCCATAGCAACCAACAAGGCATCAGATAATGCCTTCGTATTTTCGGGCTTGCTGTTACCTAATCTGGATTGAGGTCGGATCGTTTACACATAGCGCTTAGCGGACCACAGCAAGGACGTCGTAGGAAACAGAAGGCCAGTAAGGCGTAAGCTGTGGATCACAGTTCTTGGTACGCTCCTGAGTCTTTCTTATAGAAGCAGACTCGAGAATAGGTATGACGTCAGAGTCTCCAAGAATGGCATAGGCAGAAGGATTTTTGGTTTTCCGAAGAGCTTATTAGACCCTTGTCTCGAGCATTGGATATGAGTCGAAATAACTGGCTATCTGTTACTTTAACAAGGTGCCTAGTCAATGATATGGGTAATAACGAAGTAGGCCCAGACACTGTTTTTTTTTTTGACACAACACTGTTTCGTATCAAAATTAATAACCTGTCTCGCGACCACAGGGATAAAATGAAGCGTACAAAATGAGAGGAAAGAGAAAGTGAAACTCAGTTAGAGCTGCGCCCATGCAAGTGTACAAACGTATATATCAATGATAAAATAAGCGCCACCCAAGAAATTTTCCTAGACAAGTATACTTCAGTTTTGGTCAAAACTCAACAGATGCGACAGGTGCCATGAAGACCCTAAAGAACCTGCTAGTTTGTTTATTGCTGACTTCAAACTAAACTGAGCAGTGTTTACTCAAATGAGAAGCTGCTAATTTTTGTACGTGCGAGAATAATCTATCTCGTTTAAACCAACACCACCTATAAGAGGGTAAACGATATATTAAGTTATTTTTGTGTCTAAGGAATTCGCGTTTTCGGCTAAAATTTCAAACTTTCTTTTTTTTTTGTTTTTGGGGGGGAGGGCGGGGGGGGGGAGGGCGGGGGGGGGGCGGAGGGTATATATTGAAGTTTGTCTACCACAAGTTCGGATGCCTCGTGTTGACACCTCACGAGGGTACATTTATACCACGAAACAAAGTTTGCCTATTTTTCGCCAGTTGTGTTCATTCTCATGCAAACCTTACCAAAACAAATAAATTTAGCCTTAATTGTTTATAAAATTGAGCACACATTTCGAACACATACTCATGAATACGTTACACGTTTCAGGATTATACTCTAGGCAGGTGTCGTGGAAATTTACGGTGCAGTTCATTCATGAAGACTGCATTCCAAGAAATATAACCCTCAAAATAAGGTGAAAATGAAAAAAAGGCATCCATATCCGCAGCATATGAAGACACCTTAAATATTGAAGCATATATGTCCAACCTAAAAACCCTGCCTATTCGTGCCACCACACCAAGCACGGCCGAAAACGCCATATTTCGCATGTTCTCACCGAGCTCAATTTTCAATTTAGTCGTATTTATTTTATGTCAAGATGAAAACAGTTTTCTCTTGTATACAGTTTTATCTACCTTTTTTTAGAAAGCGACCAAGCCTTGAACTTTTCATTATTTTATCTTTAAATCTGGACATACATACGAGATCAGGCACCTAAAACTTTTCTGCGTCAAGGTGTCACGTTATGGCATCATTTTCACTCCGACCAACCAGCGAGGAGTGTTTTTATCGCATTATCACCATGTGATGCCATAGCAACCAACAAGGCAACAAATTATGCTTGCATTGTCATTGGTTTGCTGTTATTTAATCTGGATTGAGGTCGGAATAGATTGCACATAGCGCTCAGTGGACCACATTACGGAGGTAGTAAAAAAGAGAAGGCCAGTAAAACGTAAGCTCTTGATAACAGCTCTTCGTACGCTACTGACTCTTACGGAAACAAATTCAAGAACTGGTGCAATGTCCGAGTCTCCAAGAAGACCGTTTCAACTTATTTTTCTAGCGAGCTCCATATTCCTGGCGGCGGCGACCTGCTGCAGCGGGTCAGGTCAATATATCAACTTCTTTCTCCTGAGTTGGACCCTGCAAGGAAGCGGTGTCATATTTGTCTGCTGTGGTGGAGCTTGGGATCTTCACGACATCAAGTGGCAGAAGAGCGTTTCCGTGAAAGGGACACGCTGGTGCGCAGGCCTGGGCAATGTAAGTGCCCTCTTTGAACACATCACAGTACGTGCGCCCGAACACTTTTAGGGACGAAGCTCCTTAGGGTCTAGCCTTGTCCGTCCGTCCGTCCGTCCGTCCGTTTGGCGTCCGTGCTCACAAAAAAAGAAAAAAATGTTTGCGCATTTCACAGGATTCGAACCTGTGCGGGGAGACCCCAATGAATTTCTAGTCCATCGCCTTAACCACTCGACCACGACTGCGGGACGAGTAGGGGGCTCTGAGATGTGGTAGTAACTCAAGAGCTGGGGATGTCATGGATGAAACGTTGCATGTAGCCGCTCTACGTCTATACGGGAGAGGGCGCTGCGGTCAAATGCGTATATAATCGCGTTAAACTTTGCATGCATGGCTCTGCATTTCACCGACGATAAAGTAGTAATAATAAAGTCGAAACGCAACCCGGAACTCAGCACTACCTATGAGCAATAAAAAAAAAATCAGCACCATCAGCACTACCTATGAACAATAAAATCAGTATCATCAGCACCAGAGCTTCGCCCCAATCAACATATTTCACCCCGTGGAGATGCGGTCATTTTTTTATGATGTACCGTCAACGTGAATCCCCAGGAGACTGCGTCGACGCGGCGGCAGAGTTTTGCACCTAGTAGTACTCCGCGATATTGATTGTGTTCGTTTCATGGTAACCATAAGATTTAGCGCCAGGTCCGCGGACTTAACGCGGACTTGTCCTGTAATGACATCAAGGTCACGTGATACGCACATTTCCCTGGTCCGTGGACCTAGTTCCTAGGATTTGTCCGCCTCAGGACTTAAGCTGGAACGAAGTATAGTGGGGCCCATGAATACTCGCTCGTAACGTCATTGTCCCAGAAACCTCTTTGTTTAGGTGTCATTTCAAGAATAAAATCGAGCGTTTTCTTTCAATCTCTCCTTCGGAAATTTTGATGACGTTGTTTGGAGCTCGCAGTGTCCCGCAGCTACGATATATAGTCCCCCGCGACAATATTTGAATGCGACGTATAAATTAGACCCGAGCATTGCGTGAGCACTTGACTTGGGCTTGCGAAAATAAATTGCTCGACAAGCATTCCGGTAGTCGCCGTGCGAAATCGCTTCAGTGACAAAGCTCGCCGAACCCTAACAATGTCTGGAACGCGGCGCGTGCCCTGTGTTCTGCCAACCCCAGCGCGTGGCTGTAATAAACGTTGGCGGCATATATGTATTCGACTCCAGATCACGTGGCTGCTTGTTCTGTATGAGAATATTTTTCAGTTTTTTTTTGTTTTTTTTTTTGTCAGACGGGCTAGTTTAGTGTCACTACAAGCGAGTGCACTTCGCCCTTGGTGTCATTTCTATAGTGTGCCACACGGCTCCTTCCTGAGGAACACACTTGGTTTGGAGTGCGTTTGACGAACTCACTTCGCTCGATCGAGTGCGTGGCATCAATAGGAGTGTTTCAACAGTAAAACATTACACAGAAACCAAAAGTGCGGCGTAAGTTTTATTTTATAAAGAAAAAGAAATTCGTGAAAGAGACGACATGTAGAAGAGTGGCATTGCAAAAACATAGTGGGGTGGACTTGGAGTTTAGGATGATCTGAATCGAGATTAGCGCAGCGGTCAATTGATAAAAGACGACGACAAAGTCAGTCATTCATGGCTATCTTGGTTAGCAGAGAATGATAGAGCCTCCTTTTGTTTGAGCATGTAACTATTCGAGACAACATGATAATTATGATCTTACTATACTCTGTTTCACCTTATGATGTACCGCAGGAAAGGCTACAAGCGCGAGCTCCTTGCTCTGGGGCACATCTCGGCGGCACAAGCTCTCGTGACTTAAGAGCGGCTGCCAACGTTATGAGCTCGCGCTTCTAGCCTTCGCTGCGGTACAACATAAGGTGAAACGAAGTATAGGCAGTGTCAGGGCCTCTTCGTAGACTTCCGTGGAACGAAGCGGAACGCCAAAGTTGGATATGCTTCGTTCTTTATCTTGGCTTGCGATGATCGATCAGAATCATCCAATCGGCGTAAAAGTCGTTCATTAATGTAACGTTGTTTTAGAGCACAGCTCCTAGGCACCCGTTTCTGAGTTGAGCGGCGTCGGCGTAACCGCGCGTTGCATTAAGGGCCGTTTCCCAAAATGACGTCACACGTGATGTCACGTGTGTCGTCACGTGTGCCGTCACGAGGGTAAAATTTTCCCGCTAAATTTTGCTGTAAAAATTTTTGCTAAGTTTGGCAGAAAATGTTTCCGCTAAATTTAGAGGAAACGTTTTACCCGTGTGACGTCACATGACGTCACACTTAAAATTTCAGATGACGTGTCAAGTGACGTAACACGTCAATTCAGCGGGAAAATTTCCCGGCTAAATTTAGCGGGAAATTTTGCGAAATTTTTACGCTAAGTGGAATGGGAACAGGAGAGGAGGATAGGAGGGTATGGAGGGGGAGCAGCAGGCGAACCCTCCCCTTCGTACCCTTCCTCCCTCCTCCACAAGAGCTGCGCTCCAATTCGGTATTTTTTAACGTGTCTTTATTAAGGGGTATCGGTGGCCAAGGGGGTTAGCGCCCACCAGATCGGAGTACATGAAGAGAAAGCTAGCGCTGGAGAACCCAGTAATCCTGAGCTCAATCCCCAGCCCTGCCCGAAGAACACACTTCCAATGAAGTGAGTTCGGGGAGCACACTACGCTCGCTCCGGTAGACCGAGTGTGTAATCTCGATAGCAGTGTTCAAGGAGTGAAAATAATAGAAGAAATTAACGCTGCGTAAAATTAGTATGATTTTGATAGGAGTAATATTAGATGCGCACTTGTTTTCTGGTGGCAAGAAAGTAGTGCATTGTAGAAAAAAATTACACCATCTTCCCGAGGGGAACCATGGGGTGATGCGGAGCATCGTGTTGGTTCCGAGGAAAGAGTCAGTTGCGTGCTGACGTCGAGAGATGGCGCCACCGACTGCCCTAGCGTTACCCCCTACGCGAGCCTTCGTCGCGGCTCGCGGCAGAGAAAGTTGGAACGCTCGCCGCTCGCCGTTTATTTTATTTTTTTCACACTTGAAGGAGAGGAGACAAGAGGAGGAGAGTTGCGCGCGCGCGCGCGGTGTGAGGAGAAGCCAACGCACGCGCAGTGCACGCAGCTGGTAGAGAGAGAGAGCGGAGAGAGTAACGCGCAGCTGTTGGAGAGAGGGAAGGAGGAGAGTTGCGCGTGCGTAGTTCGAGTGCCGACTACATCGCGGACGCGGGACATAGACCCGAGCAAGAGATGCTCCGCATCTAAAACAAGCGCCTAATCTAGTTTCCAGCCTTGGCCTCTGCGCGACGGCCAGCGACGGCCAGGAGGTACCTGCAAGACTCCACCAGGAATCTGAAGGTGGCAGGAGAGACGCGAAAGGCTTGCTTGCAATGGAACTCGCCCAAATGGGGCAAGGTGTCTTCGAACCACCGTTCGTTCCTCTGGAAAGTCCACCGTTCTCGACTGATCACGGGTAGGTTGTCAGTCATGAGAGCGGCTATGGTGAAGGCATTGGCCTGCAGCTGCTGATCGATGTCACTTGAAATTCTTGCCTGTGCGTCGGCATCCAGGTCCAGCTGCCTCTTATCTGAAAGGCGTTGGGCTCTCACGGAGAAAAGTGCCCCAACCACGCGCTTCCACTGTCCAACATTGCGGATATCGCCCTCCAGCTCGTCCTTCACACACTCCATAATGTTTCGTTGTGGCGAGTGGCGAGCTAGTGGCCGAGTGGGCTCGCGCACACCAGCTCGGAGCACGCGGAGCGAAAGCTCGCGCTGCAGAACCCAGGAATCCTGGGTTCAATCCCTACTTCTGCTCCAATGTTTACAAAACCACAGTAGAGCGTGCGATCTTCACAGCCCCGCACGTGCTTTTTCGTTGCTTCGGAGAGCGAGCAAAGCACGCGCCATACGCACGAACACTCAAAATGGCACCGGCCACAAGCTCTTTTTTTGTTATGTTGTACCGTAGACAAGGCTAGAAGCGCGAGCTCATAGCGTTGGGAGCTACTCTTAATGCACGAGAGCTTGAGCCGCCGAGATGTGCCCTAGAGCAATGAGCTCGCGCTTGTAGCCTTTCCTGCGGTACTTCATAAGGTAAACAGAGTTTTCTTTTATGGATGAGCATCGTACCGGCGTGCGGACGTGTAATGGCTGATCGTAATGATCAAATTGGATTTAAATTTGGATTAAAGCTCGTGACTTAGCGCAACAATGTGTGGTAACGTGTTTCTAATAAGACGACGAAGTTATTTATGAAAAAATGCGTATGCACTGTAATATTTTGCGTGCCCATTACTTACCCATCGTTATTGCCATCATTTTGTAGTGACACTAAGTTTTCCCATGTAGCACCAACACACTTGGAGTGTGTTTCGACGGGTTGAAGTGCACTCGCTTGTAGTGACACTAAACTAGCCCGTCTGACAGGGGTATTATGTTAGGACTTCAATGATTGAGACTAGAATCATGTCCATTCCATAAGCGTTGTGCCCCGAGATCCTGCCTCGATCTCACGAGCTCCCCCAACACTTCTTCTTTATTTACAAGTGCGTATGTCAGGAACATCACATTTCCCCCCCCTTAATTAAGCAACCACTAAAGGTAATTACTGGTTTGCAAAACGCTTTGGTGGGTGTCGGATTCGTGTAGGATACCGACCCTCTTTGAGATGTTCATCAGTCATGTCTCCCGTTACGTCGCTCGACCCCGACCTGGTTGTTGTAGTCTGTGTTTTGATGTCCTCGGCCTCGACAATGACCGCTCACGCTCCAGGGTTAGGACGCGTTTGTTGGTTGTTGGCCACTCAAGTCTCTTCCGATGATCTCGGGACACACACCGGTTTGTACATGTGAGTACTGTCTGGTGACTGTTCTCGTTCAGGCTGAGCCGGGATCAGCTGATCCTGATGGCGTCTCCATATCCTGCCGGGGGACACCTGTACCTGGAAGGATACCGGTCCTGTTTGAGAAACGACAGTAGGGCGCTTTCAGAGAAGATCGAACAACCATGTCCGGTGACCATTTTTAATTTTGATGAAATAAATATATTGTGCTGGCTTTATGCGCAGAAGAATAAAACAAATCCTTGTTTTCGGAAAAAAAATTTTGTCTTTGCGAAAAACATTTGTAAGCACCCCCTCAGTCACATGCGCGTTTTGCGTATCGCGCGATGTTGACGTTTCGGGCGGCTTCCCCAAAAAAACTGTTCTGGCTACGGGTCTTCAAATACTCACTAACAAATTAGGCATAAGAAGGATTGACAAAAAGTATTAATCACCTAGTATTAGGGTAGTTATTTTGAGAAAAAAGATCGCAAACACGGCACATTGCGCAATAACGCTCTGGATTCAAGAATATATTTCTCCGTATCTATAAAAGCTAAGGTCTTCAAACTTTGCCAGTGTGTTTCCCTGTATATAGTTCATCTTTGCGTGAAATATTGTTGTCCTGGTTAGCTGGAGCAATTTACAAGAATTGCTCACACAGGGGCCGTTAACTAAAAATGCATTATTTTGAAAATCATTTTAAAAAAAAGGCCATCTTTAATTTTCTTTAAACTCTCTAAAAATAACGTTTATAATATGTACTAACAGAGTCTGCAAAAACATGATGCAATATTTCTGTTGCTTTTAAGTTATAAAGCGAGAAACATGGCCAAATTGACGCTGACGCGGTTGCCATAAATGGTGCGTGCACGTACCCGTTCTTCACAATTTTATTTTTATTAAAACGTGTAAAAATGCTACAGGGTGGTCAGGAAAAGACAAATTGACAGCACGGAGGTGAAAGTTAGTTTTTAAGTGAAAATTCCTAATACATTTTCGTACAACCGACCGAAATATGCACATGGGCCGGAGCGATTGAGGTGCGCAACCCTGTAACATGCTTCGCGGTTCCTGTTTCAACAGCTGGCGTATAGCGTCTCCGTCTACGCGACGTAAAGGAAGCAACCGGAACGACTTTGCAAACAGATCAGCCTACAACCTTGGCGGTAACATGATATAGGAAGTAGGGCGCGGCAGAACCTGAACCTGCTCCGCCTGTGAGCGCCAATAGATCCGCCGCCATGGAGGACCGCACAACGGATAGAAAATAAAGATACATAAAAAAAGGAAAAATAATTGCGATTGAATGAGATTGTCTGTAACTTAGTTTATAGGACAACGGTTTGGAGAATCGTGAAATCCAATTTGCGTATGCCCATGTGGCTGCGGTCCCACGGCGGCCATGACATACGACGCTTTCCGCGCGTTTTTGAAATGCGATTGTGGCGTGTTCAAGCTTGCTAAAATTATGTGTTATATATCATCTTGTAGTGTACAACATTATCTTTCTTTTGATGTATGATTTGTTTTCCTAATGCAAAAAGCTAATTCAGTGGGCACTCGCGAATATTGGCCTTTTCGGCAAAACATGGTTTCGTAATACAGAGGTGCAGGGTTCACTATTGAAGCAATTTATTTCAAATCTTAGAATGTTATAGACAAAGAGTGCGTCCATTGCATACAGAAGCCCTTTTTTAGTTTTTTAGTTTATTTTGACAGATATTTAATTTAGAAACACTGACTTCGCGGAAGCACATTCAGTTGCGAATTTTTTGGCACCTACCCGGTCATTTTATTTGAAACTTTTTACATGTGTTTGCCATTACAGTCGAAAGAGCTACGCTAAATTTCATTGTAATATGACCTAAACTTTTTTCGGAATGCTCACGTGAAAATTGACAAAAACAGTCAATTTTGGGAAACTTCACTTGGTAGTACAGTAGTACAGCTCTTAGGGATTGGCATAGTTGAATAAAATTGTAGGCCCGCAAAGAAGAACATATTCTGCTTTGCATACAGAGGCCCTTTTTCTAAATTTCAACTTGGATTGTTTATAAAAAAAGTTTGAATATAGCCCAAATCACGAATTTGTTGATAGTCAAAAACGAGTATTTGGACCCCTTTTGGCAGACATTTAGGCACATATTTTTAGTACAAAATAGAGTTTACTGTCCCAGATCCTCAATATCAGCTCACACTTTCGATGATCGTGCCTGAACATTAAATAAATCATAAAAAGACAGGAATTATAAATTGGACGTCGTGTTGCGCCCTCTCTGTGATGGCGGTCGAAACGTGACTATGCGAAGTTCAGGAATACATCAAGGATGGCGCTGCTTGCAGCTGTGGTTGCCAGCTTCGGAAACTGGTTGAACACTTGGTTTCGCGCAAAAGAAAAGTGCATAGAAAACCCGGCCTTGTAGAATGTGCTCAATTATTACATATAATACGGTACTTTTGGCTGATATAGCGTTTAGGAGGATTTTACGGTCGCTGTTTATATTGTCAAATTATTTTTTATGCGCGGTTCCGCCGGTGCACACTCTGCTGAATACAATCGTTCACGCGATCGATATCGACATTTGAAATCACCAAAATCGCCAGTTCTGTGTCGATACGTGCGCGTGACCCACGTGCTTTTGGTACGTGTGCGCGTACACGTGTTTGCGGCGTCGTCCTTCGGTTGCTGCGAGTTTTCGTGTATTTATTGTACACTGCTTGCCTTCGTGTGCGCATCCCTCTCATTCTTGTAACTATCCCTGCTTTGTGCGCCTGGCATGAAGTGTATGTCTGTCTTTCTTTTCGTTCGCTAACTAAGCTCGCATCCCTCTCATTCTTGTAACTATCCCTGCTTTGTTTGTGTGCCTGGCATGAAGTGTATGTCTGTCTTTTTCTTTTCGTTCGCTGACTAAGCTCGTGTAGGTATCCTTCCTGCTGGCTGCAGTTCGTGTTTGCGTCTTGTCTGTGGCTCATCTCCGCTGCGAATAAAAATCGTCTGCTTCAAACGCCATTGCCTTGGAAATTGCCTTCTCAAAATTTGCACACGCATCCGATATTACTAAAACTTTGATAAAGTGTTTAGTGCTTAAGGGGGTATTCACACGAGGGAGAAATCCCAGGGATTTCTCCCCGGCACGCGCGCATCACGAGTAAAAAACGCGAGGCTTTTGCACACCGCAAAGCCTGACGTTTTCGTCGCAGGATGCGCGTGCCGTGGAGAAGTCCCCGGGATTTCTCCCTCGTGTGAATACCCCTTTACTAACTTCACGACAGACTAGTTTTGAAAAGTGTGAACTCGCCGTTTATTTTTTAATCAGCCGTGTTGTGTCGATCTCCATGTATTCTCCCATAGGGCGGGCCGCCGCCTGGAACCCTGAGTACCACGTGACTCGCGCCGAGCCGCTCTGTCGGCAAAATACGGGGTTCAAAGGATTGCGCTACTCAGCTCCGTAGGAGCTATATAGTGCTCTAGGCTGAACGGAATAGAAAAGGTGACGTCGGCTTCTACTGTACACGGTCATAATAACAGGACAAATTTCGTCACATTCTTCTGCTAGAATGATAAGAGCATATATATTTTTGGCCGCGATGCAGAACCAAAAAAATGATTTCCATATTAGCGTTCGAAGAAAGCCTTCAATGCTAGCACTAACCAATAGGATGCAAACGTGACATGGATGGATGGATGGATAAATACGGCTGAGCCAGAGCTGTTTATTGAGAGAGTTTGGCCGTACATTGGTTTGAATAGGCGAGCATGTCGGGGCCAACCACAGGCCGCGAAACAGCCCCTAGCGGTGGTCGCGTGCTCTAAATTTGTGCCACGACTATACTTCGTTTCACATTATGTGCGAGCGAAGGCAAAACTGGAAGCGCGAGCACGGAAGCTCCGTGCGTTCAGGCTTTGCTCGAGCGCGCGAGCTCGGGAGAAATGAAAAAAGCGCTGGTCTCGCGCTTCTAGCTTTGGCTTCGCTCGCAGGTAAAGTGAAGCGAAGTATAATTTGAGCCGTGCCGAGCGGAACTCCGCGTCTCAAGACGCCCGCGCACCCCACCCTTTGCACTGCTTTCTTTCAGCCAGTCGCAGGATGCTGTTCTAGCAGTGCAGACAAAGGCATGGGCACGAGCGCGTGGCTTTGGAAAGTGACTCCTATGCACGAGGTCTCGTACAAACAAAAGCGTTTCGCTGAGCTAGGCTCACGCGCCTGTGCCTTTGTCTTCACTGTCGACATTTGTGAAATGGAGTAGAGGTCTCCTGATTGGTTTACGCTCTAAGCGTGGGGGGAATATTCGGCGCTGGCGGCGGCCTTTGCTCCGCGGCTCTGGGCTGAGCCCTTTGGATCGTCTTGAATTATCTTGAATTATGCTAGCGCCGCCTGGCGTGCGGCGCATTTGGTGTGGGCGTACTTGCAATCCCCCAGCAGACTCGATGGCAGTTCTGGGCCCGTCAATAATTTGTTTTGTTCGGTATTTCGACGGTTGTTACTGCTTTCGGAGGTTTATCTCATTGTTTTGCGCGCTATTGCGACCGCCAGAATGGTTGTGTGTTTTATAAAGCTCGTTTCTAAACCGGCGGGTCCATCCGAAATGTCGTGTGCTTCAGGGAGTGACGCCTGTGAGGCTTTACTTTTTTTGACGGTGAGCAGGTGCGATCATTAAAGATTAAAATGAAAACATTATGATAGATAGTTAAATGGCTAAGGCACGTGTTTTGAGTGGTCCGAAGGATGGCTTACGGCAATAGCAATGAGGCCTCGCCTTTAGGGCGGCTAAAATCACTGAATGGAGCAGGGGGCTCTGATCAAGACGTGGCTTTGTCGCAAGACGTTCGAATCGCAGCGTTGCCAAATTGTTATACGATCGTACTCGATAGCAAAATGCTATCGAGTACGATAGCATTTTTCTATCGTACTCGTACTGCGAGAACTCTCACACGCATCACCGCTAAGTCGCACACTTTGGCCATTGAGACAATTGCGTCGAGTCCGTCAGCTTTAGGAGCGGAAGTTGCGACTGCAATAAAATCCGTGTGCCCCACGTACACGCTTCTGCGACGAGTGCAGCGTCTCCGACGAACATTGCAGTCGGTATCGCTACGGCAGCTTCGCTTCGCTTTCGAGTGCTTCTAAACACACAGACGGCAGCCTTAGAGGCTGTTAGGAAATAGACAAGACTACAAAAGACAAGAACCCAATACGTCCATCTATTCTTTTTGTGTTTATGTTTTCCTTCTAACTAATAGGAATATATTACTTTCTACGAAAAAGGTCGAGAGATTGCGCGCAGTACTGTGAAAGCCACTTGTGACAGGGGGAAGAAATTCGCTTTTGTAGAAATGTTGAGTGACGGGCTAATCTTCGAGGGCACACTAGCGACCAGGATACGACGTGGCGACACACAAAAGGGGACCCTCTTCTAATCCTCCCCCTCATCTTCACCTGCTTGTGTAAAGGTGCGTTCACACCGGCGATGCGATCTAGTCGCGCGATAACTCTTATTGCAAAAGCGACCATCGCGGGCAAAAAGCGACGCGATTTGAGCAGTTGCTTGCTGACCCGACTTTTTGCGATGCGATCTCGTCGTGGATCGGCTGAGCCAATCAACGGCGTTCGGAGCGAGAGTTTTTGAGAAACGACTCGCCAACGAAGGCGTTGGACTCGCTCATCGCGCACGCCGGTGTGACCATCTAATCTTTTGCGATGCCATCTAGTCGCGTCAAGCCACTGCTTACATCGCCGGTGGGAATGCGCTCACCCCTGTACCTTTGGCAACACTGCGCGCTGACAGTGCGGTGGAAGCCGCACGCTCCTTAGACCACTCAACCGAAGCCTTGCGACACGTGGTCACCCCCTCTCCGCATACTCACGGGAGAGAGAGAGGTCAGGTGATAAAAGGCAGGCAAGTGATTGGTCCGGCAACACGTAGCTCGCATCGGGATGCGGAGCGCGACTCGTAAAACGCGTTCTAGACCGTTTTGGGCACCGGCTCCGAGTGTTGTGTAACCGCAGGACAACGTCAAACACATGTGTGCTCAAGTTTATGCGTCTGGATCTAGCATCTGATACAGTGTCGACTAGGATGTTTCTTTTGGCCGTGACTTTCTACAAAAAAAAAAAAAAAAAGCCGTGGTCTTTTTTTGTTTTGCGCCCCGAATGAAAGCTGACCGCGTTCTGGCGATGATTCAAGCGACCAGTTGTGTCCCCCGGCTCCCCGGACCCTTTTTCCTCATTTTCCTACAGTTCCGTGTCATTTTTCTTTTATAGGCGTGATGGCCGTAGGTTTGCAGCCGGAGGGATATTTGTTCGATGTAGGACGGTCCATTCGTCACATGACGATTCATCACAGGCCGACTGGTAACACGCCCGCTCCTTACAGCGGAACATGCGTCAAGGAGAATGCGTCACAAGGGCAACCGCAATAGTTCGTCCTCTAGAAAATGCTTTTTTTTTGTTTGTTTTTTGAGTGGGGGTAGGGGGGTGGGGGGGAGGGGTCACCCTGGGAAAGCCCCTACAGGGCAGCATTGCTAATCGATCGATGGTGAACAAGCTGAAAGAAACATAGCTCCGGGTTCAGTTCTGATCGGAGAATGCTGCGGTTACCTGGGCACGATTATTTTCGAACGCGTACCTCATTCTGAAAGATGGAGGTAATCGCAACGGTGAGAAGGAACAATGCACTGTGTTTTCGGAGTTGTCTCAAAAGATCGCAACCCAAAGCAGAAATAACGTCTCATACAGCCAGTCTTGTACCCGTTACTGAAAAAAAAAAAATACCGAATACAATTACAATCACTTTATTGAAAAATGTGACTGATTACGAAGATTCGCCCTCTAAGGGACGTGCCTACGTCGCTGCACCCGATCATTAGATGTTTCAAGAAATGTCAAGTTAGTGTTTTCTGTTTTTTTTATGTCTCGTACCTTCACAAGCTACATAAAAAAATGAAAATGAAAGAAATAATGGGAAACAAAAATAAAGTTCTTTTTCTTATTAGTTCCGCTACTCCGTTGAAAAACGAAGTCTAATAAATTAAAATTATTATAACACTGCTGTCCTCGCCTATTATTTATACTGGTCAACCAGGCGGTGTTCGATGAAACAGCTCCGATGAAATGCTCGGACCCAGTAATACCTCACAGCCACTCGTGATCAGAGGTCCCAACACATCTGGCCAATTGAATGTAATGTTACCGCTATACAAAGGGAACAACATCGCTTCCGTTATTATTATTATTATCACGGTTATAGCTATTACAAACACTCTAAATTCACTACGTTAGACGCCACCATCTTGTTGTAAGATTTTTTTTTATTGTGCCCATTTAGTTTACACTAGATCTTACTGGTGTTTCATCGTAATTCGGGCATTGAAAGAACTTTTGCTGCCGATCCTACCATTTTGTTTACCCTTTCGCAGCAAAGGGATATTATGCTGTCATTACACACGAAATAAGAATGTAGCCACACCGTCCCAATCTCAAACTACAGCACAATGGCCTGACACAGCTGTAGTGCAGCAGTACGATGAGCAGGTTTGTATTTTCAAAAACCCCATGAAGCTATCCGGTGGTAAAAATAAAAGAACCGCCCATGGCCAGTGCGTACAAGAAAAGGCAGTGGTGACAGGAAGCGCAGGGCGTCTCTTTCGTACGGCCGGCACCGAGGGCGCACTCATATGTACCCTGTTGCTCTCACGAAGTCGGGAGACGTTGACGCATTATCGAAGGTGTACCCTTTTTCACACATAGGCGTGCAACGCTGGAGAATGGGGGCGCGTGGTTTGGAAAGCGCTTTCTACCATTTCTACGCGCGAGTGCTCCTGCAACCCAAGCATTGTGAACAGTTACGCACTCGTGCCCGTGCCTTTGCCAGCCCTGCACACAAGTTGTACAACTTCGAAAAAGCATAGTTCAAAATTGGCGGTTCTACTTTTCCATACCGCTGCAAAACCCCATCTCGCTCAGATCACTTGGCAGTTGGACAAGTTGGGGCAGGGGGCCTTCAGTTGGGGATTATCCGGTACATTGTCCGCTGAACAATGAACGGACGCGCGAAGCGCCAGAGGGTGAACACGTGAAAGGAGGGGTGTAAGAGTGGAGAGGGAAAGTCAAGGTCGCAAGCGACGGGAAAAAAAGGTTTCGAAATTGGCGCGGTGGTTCCGCAGCATTTCCTCGCACGGACAGCCAACGCCGCCCTGGTGGTTCAACTAATGTCTTGTTCAAGATGGCCGCCGTGGTACCGCAGCCTTAAGAGCAAGTACCAACTACACGAGCTGCAGAGCCGCAAATACACGTCAGCGAGGTGTATTTTTTTCCGCAGCTTGACATGGCAAGAGTGCCTGTGATTGAATCGGGGGTCGTGTCAAGCACCAGACAACGTTGTACAGCCTCCGACGGCCCACCAAGTTGGTGATCAAGTCGGCGTCAGAGATGGTTGCCCCACTGAACACTAAACTGCCGAACGTGAAACTAATCCACCTCCCGAAAGCTGACGTCAAAGCGCCCAGGGACATGAAAGCAAAGGACTGGGACTCTGTTTCCGTTGTGCCTGGGATTCAGTCCTGTCACTTGTGGCAGTATACGCGGTCCGACACTTCGCAACCTCAGCTGTTTTAGCAAGAACAGTAGCCGCTGAAAATATATATCTTTAAAAGTAAAGTCTCCTATGGCTGCGAAAAGCAGATCGAGGTCGCGAGCTTGCGGTGCCACTGAGAAGAAACGAACAGTGATCGCTACAGGCAAACCGGGAAAAAAATGTTAATTTTCGGAGTGCCAGGAGAGTGCCATGACCGTCTCAGGTCAGCGTCCGGTAGAAAGAATTCACGCCACAAGCTCCGAATGTGCGCACAGGATCTTGATTAATTAAACTAGTTTCAATTGTAGAACTTTAAACATGTGTTCTTTCTTATAACATAGATCTAAACGTCCTGAACTGGATACAAAATTATTTAGAAGGTCGAGAGCAGCGGGTTGTTTTAAACGGTACTATATCCACATCAACTCGGGTTACGTCGGGTGTGCCACAAGGGAGTGTCTTAGGGCCTTTACTTTTTCTCATATACATAAATGATATCAGCGAAAACATACAGTCTCATATTAAACTGTTCGCCGATGACTGCGTATTGTACAGGGAAATAAACACGTCAGACGACCTTGCCATTATACAAACCGACATAAATATTTTATCTTCTTGGTGCAATCAATGGAAAATGAGCCTAAATTTAAGTAAATGCAAACATATTCGTTTCTCGAGAAGTAAGCTGCACGATTCTCATAGCTACCAAATCAACGGGACCGTTTTATGTACTGTGTTCGAGTATGTTTACCTAGGAGTGCTATTTGCGGATTCCCTAAAATGGAACAGCCATATAGAACGTACAATCGGAAAGGCTAGTAAAATGTTTTATTTTATCCGTCGAAATTTTAGATTCGCGTCGCGAAACGTTAAAGAAACACTTTATTTTTCTTTGGTAAGAACGATCCTTGATTACGCGTGCGTTGTGTGGGACCCTTATCACGACTTCCTTATCAATAAACTAGAAAAAATTCAAAATCAGGCCGCGCGTTTTGTACTGAACAACTATGACCCTTATGCTAGTGTTACAGATATGAAAGCCATGCTGGGATGGGAAACACTCGAATGTAGAAGAAAAAAACTAAGACTAAAATTCTTCCACCGTGTCTTTCACAACAAAACAGGAATTGATAAAGCCAGTTATCTTATGGAGCCATCCTACGTTTCTTCCCGTTGTGATCATTCTAAGAAGGTTGCTGTTCCCACTTACAGGACTGACAGTTTTGCTAATTCATTCTTTGTCAAAACCGCGAGAGAGTGGAACGACCTCCCGGAAGATATTGTGTCCATTGATGATAATGACGTTTTCTTTTTCCACTTGTTATAATGTTTTCTAAAACCCCCCTACAATAATGCCCACAGGGCGATGTAGGTACAATGTAAATAAAAAATAAATAAAATAAAATAAATAACTATTGAAACGTCAGCAGCCCAGCCTCCCCACGAAGGGTAGGCTCCGAAATTCACTGATCCGAGAAATCTGTATTTAAATTGTTGACTTGTACTTCAAACTCATGTGTAATCTTTTGTATGAATTCTAATTTTTCACGAATTCCTGTCACAGTGCTTTCTCTTAACAGACTTCCTAAATTTTCGACCCCTTGCATGCCCTTGTTTGAAATTGGCAACGTCCTATCATTTTCCACTCCCGTTACGTCAATTCTGTATATTTAAAACCCTGTGAAATAAAACAAACAAACATTGCAAAGCATTTTTGTAGGGCCTGATGGGACAGATTATGAGCCTTGATCTGTGAAAAGTAAAAGAAAAATTGCGATGGCCTTCATTTTAAACTTATTTTCCACTTATTGCAAAATCGGTAACCTGTCTAAATTTCAGTGTATTTATTTTAGAAAGGTTATCGTTTTTAATTTCAATGACAATTTATGCAAATATAGAACAGACGCGTTCAAAAGATTTAAAAAAATTTGAATTTCCAGTCTTTTAAGATCCGGATCGATAAAGCTCTAAATTGCTTCGTAATCGGTAATACATGTTTACCTCCTTTTATTTCCTTTTATGTAGAGTCTCTGCACAAAAAATATTAAACCTAAGAGACAACAGTTTTTCTTTAATAAATATTCAAAAAGACGGTTTCACGAAAGTCGCAAAAACGAGAGCGTATACCGACAGCTACTTTGTGATTTTTTTTTCCTCAAGAGAAATTTTATGTTCCGCAGAAAAAGTTGTAATATGTTTTTGCGCTTGCACAACAAGTAAAACATACATCATTTGCTAAAAATAAAAAAAAAATGTCGATCGGACATGGTCGTTTGATCCTATCTCAAAACGCCCAATACAAACAATCTCAGGCAATCGGAATTTTTTTGCTTTTAAGTATCTTTTTTTTTTTTTCTACGCGTTGTTTGGCCCTCCACTGCGGCGGATCTATTGGCGCTCACAGGTGGCGCAGGTTCAGGTTCTGCCGCGCCCTACCTCCTATATCATGTTACCGCCAAGGTTGTGGGCTGATCTGTTTGTAAAGTCGCTCCGGTTGCTTCCTTTACGTCGCGTAGACGGAAACGCTATACGCCGGCTGTTGAAACAGGTACCGCGAAGCATGTTACAGTTTGGCGCACCTCGATCGCTCCGGCCAATGGGCATTTTTGGGTCGGTTGTACGAAAATGTATTGAAAATTTTCCCTTCAAAACTACCGTCCACCTCCGTGCTGTCAATTCGTATATCCTGACCACCCTGTAGCATTTTTACACGTTTTAATAAAAATGAAATTGTGAAGAACGGGTATGTGCACGCACCATTTATGGCAACCGCGTTAGCGTCAATTTGGCCATGTTTCTCGCTTTATAACTTAAAAGCAACACAAATATTGCATCATGTTTTTGCAGACTCTGTTAGTAAATATTATAAACGTTAATTTCAGAGAGTTTAAAAAAATTAAAGATGGCCTTTTTTTTTAAATGATTTTCAAAATAATGCATTTTTAGTTAAATGCCCCTGTGTGAGCAATTCTTGTAAATTTCTTCAGCTAACCAGGACAACAATATTTCACGCAAAGATGAACTATATACAGGGCAATACACTGGCAAAGTTTGAAGACCTTAGCTTTTATAGATACGGAGAAAAATATTCTTGAATCCAGAGCGTTATTGCGCAATGTGCCGTGTTTGCGATCTTTTTTCTCAAAATAACTACCCTAATACTCGGTGATTAATACTTTTTGTCAATCCTTCCTATGCCTAATTTGTGAGTGAGTATTTGAAGAGCCGTAGCCAGAACAGTTTTTTGGGGGAAGCCGCCCGAAATGTCAACATCGCGCGATACGCAAAACGCGCATGTAACTGAGGGGGTGCTTACAATTTTTGTTCGCAAAGACAAAACTTTTTTTATGAAAACAAGGATTGGTTTTATTCTTCTGGGCATAAAGCCAGCACAATATATTTATTTCATCAAAATTAAAAATGGTCACCGGACATGGTTGTTCGATCTTATCTGAAAACGCCCAGTACCACGCGTCCACTTTGACGATCCTTGATAGTTCCTCGCGTAGACGTCGTCACCCTCTGACAGAGTGCACTCATGTTCCGGCCTCGCCCTTTGTTGTTTGAACTGAGACCTCGCCACTGTGTCCGAAATGGTGGGCTTCAGAAGATCTAGTCTGGTTCGTAGCTTTCTCCGCAGCATTAGATTGGCCGGAGACTCTTTGGTTGTTGGATGAGTCGTGTTTCTGTAGGATAGCAGAAACCTTGAAACCTTGGTGTCAATAGACTCCCCAGACGTTGTCTTCTTTAAGTGGTTCTTCATGGTCTGAATGAATCGTTCTGCCAATCCGTTACTCGACGGGTGGTACGGTGCAGACGTAACGTGCAAAATACCGTTTGTCTTGACAACGGTCTTGAACTCTTGAGACATGAACTGTGGCCCATTGTCTGATACAATGCTGACAGGCAGTCCAAAGCGTGCGAAACACTGGTGCAGGCATTTTATCACGGCTTCGGACGTCGTTTAGTTCATCAAGAAAACCTCTGGCCATTTCGAGTGTGCATCGACCAGCACGAAGAACATCTTGTTCATGAATGTCCCAGCCAGGTCTATATGGACTCTCTCCCACGGGCATGTTGGCCAACTCCACGGATGTAATGGCGCCTGTGCTGGGTTATTTCGTTGCACTTGACACTGCTTACAGATTCCCACTACGTCCTCTATGTCTTTGTTGATGGAGGTCCACCACACATAGGTTCTAGCTATTTCCTTTGTTCGAACGATACCGAAGTGATCGCTGTGCAGCTCTTTAAGAGGATATCTCAGTAGAATTTCATCTCCGATAGGAACTTTTCCGGAATCCAGATGGCTCTGGGGAGGAAGCCTTTGTACTCACCTGCTTACGCGATATAGTGCCTTTCAAAACAAAAATAAAGAAAAGGCTTCTCTTTTTGTTCCGGTTATCAGCGGACGGCTTGACCCTGAAAGCCATCCCGTCCCTCCGCCCTGCGAGCTGCGAGAATGGCTTTGTGGGCCTCCCAGTCCATCGCGAAGGGTGCCCTTTGTCCTATTCTTACCGGATTAGGAAGAAAAAAAAAACGCAGTTAGAGAACGCCTCTGTTGCAGATTGGAAAGAATTTGACGCTCACCAGAAAATTTACGTTGAGAAACTAGAAGATTGGAACTACACGAGCGGAACGAGGCAAACGGCAGACAGAAGCCGTTCGAGACACTTCTGTGTAATGATGTATATTCAATTGATTTATTAGTGTAAATACAGTTTGTGTTTTGTTTTTGCGTTAATCGCCTGATTTATAATAAGACGCCCACACGACCTCTTCGATTCTGAAACAGCCTCATTTCACTGCCTGATACTTTGGATTCATTTGGCTCGGTTCTTCGGCTATTTTGCGTTCCGAGATTTTTCGTATGATACGATTTCCAAATAGCATGTAGACTGTTTATATCGTCATTACAAAAAACGAAATATGCCATATCATCATTACAAAGCGAAATATGCCATGTGTCGTGTCGTAATGCTGCGAAATAATCTACCACAAGTCAGAATGGCGTTGCGTACTAAATAGCGGCCCTAAGAGATTACTTTTCATGAAACAGTGCTTTGAAAAATAAAGCTACTCACTCTAAAAAGTGTCTGATCTCCTTGTGCGCAAAAAGAAACGAAATGAACCAGTTCACGATACTGTCAGCAGCCATTAGATTCACAACTTTTTTTTATACTTGGGAGAAGAGCGTGTTGGTTCAAGTGATGGATAAAAAAAGAATAAACAATTAACACTAAGACAACACAACCACATCTTTTTTTTTTCTCTAGAGCACCGGATTTCAACGGTCACCCCAATTTCTAAATCGGTGTTAGATGTCTAAATGGCACGGAATCAGAACTTTATGTTGTACTGCCGAAGTGCCAAAAATCAATAACCACAAGTTTAGACGGTTCCCGGACATTTCATCGAACGCCGTTTCGTCGAACGCCGTTTCATCGAAAAAATGGACGTTTCATCGAACGCCGTTTCATCGAACGCCGTTTCATCGAATTTCTTTTATATAAAAAGTGTGAACGATGCTCTTTTATGCACTGATCGAGTGCATTTTCGTGTCATTCACCCATTTCATCGTCAGGTTTTTTAATGTCCAAACTTGCTGTTACAATTTATATTGATGCAAGTAACCCATGAGGATATTTGTACCGATTTTTATGTTTGTTTTGCATATTGTGCTTATCTGTTCACCCCCTCTGTATTACCCGATGGGCCTTTAGGGTAGTGTAACAAAAAAATAAAAAGTCGCACTCCCGGTCAGAGCGCACTCCAACTCATGGAGGCCAGAAGGCGACTTAGGTTTTGCGCAGGCGCAACAACTTTAGCCATGTGAGCCTCCTAGCCTCTCATGTCTTTCTATTGATACTTTTTTACTGCCCGAAGCTTGCAGTAGCTAAAGCTGAGGTGCTATTTATGAAACTACAACGAAACATTGTGTTTTTAGTTCTAAGACTCAATGAAGTCACAAGTAAGTACGTCACTTCAAATTTTATTTGAAAACTTTCGGGGGTTCATGTGTTCGTGCGACACCCATTCACCGTTTCAAATGATGAGCAATTGCTCTCAAAAAAGTCCCCCACAGCCATGCTCCGTCGGTTCTCATAAAAAAGGCGGACCTTCTCATTTCTTGCCGCTCTGGCCTTCTGGCGAGGAGGCTCTTGGGAACTCAGCATCGCCTCCAGGTTGTCTTCCGTCAGTTGATGTTCTGCGGCGATGAAAGTCAAAAACTTCCGGAACCCGGGATGGGCACCTCCCACCGGCTTCAGAAGCGGGAATGCCACCCTGGCGTTCGATAAGACGGCGTTCGATAAAACAGCGTTCGATGTAACGGCTTCGATGAAACGGTGTTCGATAAAACGGCGTTCGATGAAACGGCATTCGATGAAACGGCTTCGATGAAACGGCGTTCGACGAAACGGCGTTCGATGAAATGTCCGGTCCCAAGTTTAGACAGTGTTGCGTCTTATATACCTACTGTTCAAAGCGTAGTTCTAGTGTCACAAAGCTATGCCTTAAAAAATTATTAAAACAATACCTTCCATAATTACGTGTTCCAATTAGTTGCGATAGTGACCTGACGAGATCATTTCTTTGCCTAGCCGTTTTGGAAACGGTTTAGTATTGGCTGATATTATATTACACGATACTTTTTGCCTTATTCTTGCAAGGCAAAAATTATCGTGCCTACAGTGCCAGAGTGCCTATATTTTTATTCGTGCGATCCTAATCTCCCGGGGACAAAACCGCTCTACCCGTGACGTCACGGCGGGGATAGAGCAACCAATCATTACACTGATTTCAAGCTTGTTCTCGCGGCTAATAGAGGCACCATATTGGCGCGGACGGCTTCCAACTTCGCTCTCAGTCGGAGTTGAAGTTTCCACAAACCTGCGAGTTGTTACAAAGAAAGGGTGACGAAACGACGAACATTGTATGCTCCCACTTTGCGCTGGGGATAACGCAACTCTCGAAGAGAACAGACCCATCTCACCAGGCAGTTTGACTACGCCACCGCTGCCGCAATGCATCGAGGGAACTTTAGTATTTCAGCACGTGCCCGAACCACGCTCGAACTCTGCGCGTGAAAAGCACGTAACGGCACGAGCCGTCTCGGACACTGCCACCTGCTTCTTGCGAACAAAACTTTTGTCGGCTTCACGCATGCGCGAACGCTTGGTGAGGTCGGTTTATTAGAGGGGGTCCACTGGTTTGTGGATAGGGTAGGCATCGTTATATGGCATATCGAGAATCTGGACCTTCTTTGTGTTTAGTACCAATTGCTCTTTAGGGGGAAAAATAAAGGGGGAGGTTCACAAACCTGTGCCCGAGTTGTCATCGAGCGAAGCAATAATCGGGAAAATAACCCCGAAGGAAAAAAAAAAAAAAAAACGGCAAACGCGTAGGTTCCAGGACATTTCAGCGAACGCCGTTTCATCGAAAAAGTGATCGTCCCGTACCGAAACGTTCATTTACAACAATTGGCCGGTATTTTTAAACAAAACATCCTAATAGCCGGCCAAAAAACGTTGCTAACAAAACAAAACGAAAAATTCGGGGCTAGTGGAGGGGGAGGTGGCGGAACCCGAATCTATCCGCTTGGGTACACCCCATGCAGGCATGTCCTCCGTCGTGCCATCCAGGCGTCTGTCGTACGAGAGGACAATGAGAAATTATCAAATTTTATTGCAGAAACTTATGACGCATTCAATGAAACGGCGTTCGATGAAATGTCCGGTGTAGGTGCGTGTGACCTTCTAGTGCACAACAGAACCTTAGGTGTCTCACTTTGTGAAAATGTGATGGCTGAAAACCAGCATCGCCTTTCAGGCCCGTGCGATCTTCTGCGGTTCCGATATAAAAAAGGTTCAGATCTATGCCGAAGTCACAAATCTCGGCAAATAGCTAATAGAAGAAAATCTCACCGCAAGACCGACCGACGTGGAGAAAAGCTCATTGGAATCTTGATGAATGCGGTGGAACCTCACCTACGATGTTCGTTTTCGGAAATGGCATTATTTTGGTATATGAATAATAAAAACATTATTTTCCGTATTTTTTTTTATTTGTTGTAACTTATGACTTTTGGTGTGATGGGTCCTGCCACAATTTGGGGGCTCTCTGTGGTCGTCGGGTGCAATGAAGAGGTCACTTCGTTACTGTTCACAGAACTCAACGTTGAGGCAATGTCTTTATAAAAAAAAAAGACGTGTCTATCCCTTTGTTAATTGTTCCCATTCTGCAAAACTGTGGACTTCTGCTTCTTCATTCCTATTGGTGTCTGCAATATACGAATCTTGTAAATATCTCTCCGTTTATACCTCTCCGCAAATACTAAATTTAAAAGCTTGATCGTATAATTCTTGAGTGGGTTTATCTCAGCATTTGTCAGATTTTCGGTGAACTTTTTTTTGGTGAGCTTTTCTCCCGTGATGTTGTGCTGTTCTCCGTTGTTGCGCTGTTCTCCGGCGGAGAAAAGCACACCGGAAATTCGGTGGATGCGGAGAAGAGCTCACCAGACTTTGGATAGATGCGGAGAAAAGCTCACATTTACAAACCGTTTTAACATTATTTCTTCGCAGCTCTCGATATTTTATCGAACTCTGTTCTACCAAAGTCATTTAAATGAACGCCATGTAATTGAATCCAATTTCATCGAAGCCGTTTCGTAGAACACCGTTTTATCGAACATCATGATGGGAATTCTGGCCAGATCGCTTCTCGTTTTTGTAAAGTGTTTTTTCGTTTGCATCCAAAGGATAAAGATAATGTCACAAATGACAAATGATGAGGCGGTGAATAACTGAAGAAACTGAACGTTTAATGGGGCGAACAAAATAGAAGGTTGGCGTCGCAGGCGTCGATGTCGACGAAACAGCAGGATCGAAACTGACTCCGGCTCTCCACGCGGAGCTCCTTATATACACGCGTGGGCTTCTGGAACAATCGGCGTAGAAGGTTCGGCGCCTAGAACATTCTAACCTCGAATAAGCAACAGGGTTTTTGAAATTACCAGAACGCGACATTACAGAAACAATAAGAAGGTGAATCCGCGGCCAGGCATCGAAGATAAGCACGGTAACCGTTAGGCCACGGGCGCGCTGCCTACTTGGCTAGCTGCTCACGCGGCAATATTATGTTCAGTTTTTCTTTTGCTTTGTAGTAAACAATGACCTCTTTCGGTTATGTGGCCTAAGACGAACTTGATACTTTTTGGGAGGTCAGGAGTCGTCGGGTGCCAAGACGGAGGTCACATTGTTGCTTTTCGTAGTACTCAACATCGAGGCAATGTCCTGTCTCCGTGTAAAAGTTAACAGAAAAAAAAGTGTTCCCCACTTTTTTACATGTTCACACTCCGCAAAACTGTGGATTCGTCTTCCTCTTCCCCATTTTTCTTAGAAGGTAAGCTATTCTCCTGGGGCTGATCGAGAACACTTGGTTTTACAAATATACGAACATGCAAAAGCGCAGCATGAGCGCTGAGCAAAGTGCGGACGTGAGTTTTAAATATAAACACCGCAGTGCAAACAATAATAAAATATTTCGTAACTGAGCTTTTCTCCGCATTTGTTGGTTTTGCAGTGAGCATTTCACTAGTGAGTTTTTCTCCGCCGCCCGTTCTTCGGAGAGATATTTTGTCCGCCGCCCAACAGTAACAGCCGACCAAGGGTTCATCGCAGCCAAGACAGTGCAATCGACGAACACCATAATAAAAGATGTGCGGGTTCTTGTCTAATACATTCGCCTCTATTTCATAAAATACTGAATCAAGAGTGTGTTGGTTCGGGTCAAACAAAGAATCTTTAGCGCAACTTTCACAACTTCAAAATAGCAACGTGTCACGCCTACTATCAAAAAGCTTGTTCTGTTTTTAGCTTCACTGACATTTTTTTCGCAATGTTTGTTTTATTTCGGTAGAAATCCGCCTCCACAGTTTTATATGCAAAGCGAATGTCAAACTTAAAACAAAATCGACGAAATCACGTATGGTTCTTCCACATTTAAAATAAGTAAACATTTTAAATGCATCTCTGCAGTACATTTGAAATCGCCAGATCAAATCACCTATCCAACTTCGAACACAAAGAAGTGGTAAGACAGTATCTACTCTTTGACGCTTCGGTTGCTTTTGTCTACCTGCATTTGCTAACTTCAGGCCTCGCGCAAGGACCGCTTGAAGCGTGAAATCTTTCACTCAAAATTTCTTCACCCAAAATGCCAACCAAAAATGGAAAATCCTCCCAATGACGCGCTCCGGCGATTGAAAACTAATGACTCTCACCCACCCGCTAAACATCTCCGCCACCAAAAAAAGAAAAAAAAAGAAAAGGAACTTGTAACTATCATTTGTGCAACCCCAAAACACCAACAAAGAACCGAACATCTTCCCAAGGACGCGCTCGGGCGATGTACAACCTATTACTCACTAACGCGATAACCCGCAAAATATCTCCGCCCCAATCAAAAAAAAAAAAAAAAAAAAAAACGATCTGTTTCGAGAGGCACCCTTCCTCAAAATCCCCACTGTCAACCCGACGACCTTGAAGATGCAAGTAGTCCGGGGCGCAATAACACATTGCGCAATTTCAAGAGCAAGTTTTGCGGACAGACTCATAGATGGCGCCAGGTGACAGCTGAATTTTTTGACGCTTTGATAGGCTACATACTTAGTTAAATTTTGTTACAATGAGAATCTCTGGAAAAAAGATCTTGTAAGAGATATATCCTAAAAGTCCTGGCCTTGAATATTGTCGAGCCTAAATTTGTATTTTGGCCCCGGTTTATTTTTAAACGTTTATGAAGAACGAAATGAAAAAAAAGGCTTTTTCACGCATCTTTAAGTTCCCGTAAAAACCTTTAAGCTTAAAAATCGGGAAATGTAGCGCCACAATATTACTCAGTTTTTTATTATCTTTCTAATAAAACCATTCCCAAGTCAATCCGTTCGGTGGTTATCGAGAAAAAATACCAAAAAGTTGCCATTGGAATTGCATAGGGCTCGGTAGCTGCGATATCCTCTTAAGTTAGTGGCACAATTACCCGTAGGCCCCACATTAGGCAGCCTTGATGAACCGATAGTTCCAACCAACGTGTGAAAAATGGTATCATTTCTTCTGCGCATTTTTCACTTCCCCAGCCCTTGAGCACCTTCTCCAAGACTTGGCTTAGGACAGGATCATGAGACGTCGCCTTTGCAATATCTGTGCTCTTCACTGGGAAGTTGCTGAAATAGTCGCAGTAGAACACGTAGGTTTCATCTACGACGAGTTCGTCGGAAGTCTTCGCAGCTTGCGGAAGTCTTGAAAGACAATCAGCGTTGGCGTTGTCCTTAGACGAACGATAAACGATGTTGTATCGATGTCCTGCCAATCTGCAAGCCCATCTCTGTAGGCGTGCTGCCGTCATCGCCGGAACTCCAGTCGTAGGTCCCAAAATCTTTTGAAGTGGAGCATCGTCAGTTATTAAAGTAAAGGGGTACCCATACAGATAGTAATGAAACCTTTTTACGCCGAAAACAATGGCAAGTGCCTCTTTTTCCAGCTGCAAGTTGTTCTTCTCATACGTAGACAGTTTTCGTGAGACGAACGATGCAGGTCTTTCTGTCCCGTCTTTCATGATGTGGGACAACACCGCTCCTACGCCGTACGCTGAGGCGTCGCATGCCAACACGATCGGAAGAGTTGGGTCAAAGTAAATCAGCACTGGTGCTGACGTCACCTTCTCTTTCAGAGTCTTGAAGGCCTCTGTACATTCTTCTTTCCAACTCCACTGGACATTCTTGTGCAGCAGGCGGTTCAAAGGACTCAAGATGGTTGCCAAGTTTGGGTTGAACTTGCCATTGTAGTTTGCTAACCCCAAAAAGGAGCGCAACTCTGCGTCGTTCTTTGGCTCGGGTGCATCTCGTAGAGCAGCCACCTTGTCATCCAGTGTCCGTAGTCCCTCGCTGCTGATGACATGGCCTAGGTAGGACACCTCCTCTTTGAAAAACTCGCACTTCTCCTTTTGAAGTCGAATGCCGTTCTTTTTTAAGGCGTATGAGAACATCTTTCAGGTTCTTTAGGTGCTCCGCTTTTGTTCTTCCTGTTACGAGGATATCGTCAATGTAACAGGTGGTGTGCGTCAGGCCTTGTAGTACCTGATCCATCGTTCGTTGAAATATTGCTGGAGCTGAGGCTACGCCAAAACGAAGCCTGTTGACTTGAAAAAGCCCCAAATGCGTGTTCAAGGTTAAGTACTTCTTTGAATCTTCGTGCATTTGAACTTGTAAGTACGCTTTGGCTAGGTCAAGTTTAGAGAATAGCTGCCCTCCCGCCAGCGTTGCAAAAAGCTCTTCGATTCTGGTTAAAGGATAACTGTCCACATCGATCACGGGATTCACGGTGGACTTGTAATCCCCGCAGATCCGGATCTCGCCGTTCTTCTTGACGACTGGGACGATTGGAGAAGCAAACTCACTTGTTTGAACCGAGGTCAAGATGCCTATTTCTTGTAGAGCCAGCAGTTCCTTGGCCACAGCATCCCTTAATGCGTGCGGTACTGGCCTCGCCTTTTGAAATGGTGGAGACATACCTTGTTTCAGTTTGAGATTTGCTTCAACAACTTTGACGCATCCCAGATTATCTGAGAATATTTCCTTATACTCATTCATCAGACCTTCAATCTCCTGCCTTCCTATCTCTTCCGAACAGTGTATTGCTTTGATGTTTGCCCAGTCCAACTTCATGACTCTTAGCCAGTCACGTCCAAGAAGTGGTGGTCCCTTGAAATCGACCACTTGCATCTTCAGGTTAGACTCCTTGTCTTCATGCATCACCGTCACTTGTACTTCCCCCAGCGGCTTAATCTTCGCTCCCTTAAAGGACACATGAAAAGAAAAAAAAAATTTTTTTTTAAACGGCTTAGATGGAAAAAGGATGTCATAAAACGATTTTACAACGAAGAAAAAAATTTTTAGAGCTATATTTATGGCGCAATACGAATTTGTAGTTGGCGCCCGTGGGCCCAGCGGAAAAGTGGCCCATATTTATCACGTGACTGGCCCTTATTTATCACGTGGTGCCTGCGCTCTTTCGAAAGCTTTCTATGGTCTTTGAAAAATACTTATTTTCTTCATTTTTTTGTTGCACTTATTTTGTAACAGAATATTTTGACTTTTGAGAAACTTCAAGTATAAGAAAATCATAACTTCCGTTTTGACGCTTACGAAACCAAACAAAGTCCGCCATTTTTTCTGCGAAGGGGCGCGGAGCTGACGGAGCGCGGTCGGCGCGGTGTTGTTTTTGACATGCCGGTTCAACGAAAGCGACGCCGCTGCTCGACGAAAGGCTGCAGTTCTCGTGATCGTGACCAGGAGGATTTCAGTAAACATGCGGTACCGGCGGACGAGCATTTGAGAGCGATCTGGCTAGAGGCTATCGGGCGTACGCCTGGCACGTCTGGCGAAAAGAATGTCCGGGTGTGCTCTCGTCACTTCGCCCCGGAGGCCTTCGAGCCACGCAGCGAGCGAACCCAAAGCGTGACTTTAAAGCCAAATCGCATCTCGTCACTGGACAAATCTAAACGATTTGTCGAGTGATGAGACGGGCGACGAGAACCCGCTGTCGTGCGTCGAGGCAAACCGCACGAGAAGCGTATCGCTGGCCTCGGAGCTTTCAGCGGGGGGGGTTCGCTGGTCTGCGAGGCGTGTCCTCGTAGGGGCAAAGCCCGAGCTGCCTGCTCCAGTCGACGAGTCTGCGCTTCAACTCGGGATCTATCGTAAAAGACGCGCGGAGCAGACGAGCAGACTACCACCGCTTCCACGACCAGCACACAAACCCAACAACCAACGTTGCCAACAACACAGCGCGCGCCGAAGTTGAACGGAAGGGGCACCTTGTTTAGCCGAGCAGCCAAGCCAATCCAAGCGGCTTACCTCTCCTCCCCGCGGAGGGCACAGGCGCGAGAGAGAAAAGTGGAAAGGAGGAGCGTTAAACCGCGCTTGACAAAAAATCATCTCGCGCCGTAAATATAGCTCTAAAATTTGTTTTTCTTCGTTGTAAAATCGTTTCATGACATCCTTTTTCCATCTAAGCCGTTTAAAAAAAATGTTTTTTTCTTTGCATGTGTCCTTTAAATGCCTTCAAGACGACATTACTTCGTTGCTTTTTCAGGTGCGAAAATTTATCCTGGTACTCTTGTAATGGCAAAACCGATACGGCTGCTCCTGTGTCTATTTCCATTCTCAAGGGAATTCCACTGACCGATAGCGTTATTTCTAACGGATCGTTTCGCGCGCTTCGTAGCTCGTGCATTTCTATCTCTTCGTCAGAATCCTCTACAGTTACAGCCTTCATCTTTTCCTTTTCGTTACGCTTACTGAAGGGTTTAGACGCTTGTCCTTGCCACTGTGGAGCTGAGCCTTTACAGACTCTTTGCAGGTGCCCTACTTTTCCGCATCTTCTGCATTCCAAGCCCTTCCAGCGGCAGTTGACCGTCTCGTGATTCTTGTAACCACAACTGTGAACAACCTTCTCTTTCTAAAGGTTTGCTTCTTACCTTAAGAACTTCTGCGCTGGACGACCCTGAGTCGTGTAGACTTTTCGCACTGGAGGATGCGGCTTGCATTGCTACCGCCATTTCAAGCGCTCTCTTGAAAGTCAAATCCTCTTCTGAAAGCAGCCTTTTTTGTATGCTGTCATGGCATAAGCCACATACAAAGCGGTCTCGCAAAGTTTCACTCAGCGCTGTTCCAAATTCGCAGGTTTGAGCCAACTTTTTCTGTGCTGCGACATACTCAAGGATGGTTTCGCTGCCCTTCTGGTCCCTCTTGTGAAAGCGGAAGCGTTCAGCAATCACAATTGGCTTCGGTGACAGATGCACCCGGAGTATCTCGACAAGTTCCAAATAGGTCTTACTTGATGGGGCTTCCGGCGCTAGAGGCTCTTGAGTAGCGCGTAGGTCCTTCCGCCGATGATGCTCAGGAATGCCGCCACTCGTCTCGGTTCCTTCACGTCGTTGGCGATGAAGAATTGGCCGATTCTTTCGGCATACGTTGGCCAGTCCCCTTCCGCTTCATCGAAGGGCTCGATGCTTCCAAGCGTTGACATGGCCCTTGTCGTAGCACTGAGCGGCTATTATTGCACAAGGAGACGAACTAACGCGTGTTTCATCGGTTTACATGACGTAAATTCAATTTAATTTATATTTACGCGAAGTAGAAAAATGTATTCATTGCTTCTCGTAGTGGGCGCGTATCAAGTTCTGCATACATCCCCATCAGAGCAGGATCACAATCACACGCAGCCGTCTACAACGATTTATTTGCATCATCTACATAAGAACTGTCCACTCGACACAATGGAGGAGGAGAGGAGAGCATCCTCGAGGGCCTCATCGGCCTGTGATTTTGCGGAAATAAACGATTAGGTACTTCAGGACGGTGTAGTTTGGCAGGACTTCAGCCATGCAGCGCTGCAGTCAGAAATTCTCTATGAAACGTATGATCGCACGCACTAAGGAAAACGCGTGCCTGCGTTTATTTTTCACTTACCAAACCTTCTAGGATCAAACGCTTGTCTTCTTCGGAGTAGACCTTGCCATGAACCTGAAACGAGGTTAAGGGGATTATGAAACGATATCGGGTTGGAATGTTCATGACTTTGCTGAGGTGTACTGGTCCTAGTCTGGTCCAAACATACTTGCACAGCCCACCACTGAGTCAGAAGCTTCTTTGTAGCGGTGAAATTGCGAGTATAAAAAGGGGACTATACTTCTTTCAGTCTGGTCTTCGCAAAGCTTGATGATGTAATTCTGGGATCGAAACCACCCGCTTGACGACAGTCGAGAGCGGCTCATGGCTCGGATACAAGAATTGCGTGAGCACTCGACTTCGGCTCGTAACAATCAATGCCTCGGTGGACACTCGGGTAGTGACTCGTGTCCAACCACTGCGGTGATGAGAATAGCCTAAATCTAAAGGCCGGTTGCGTTTGACTGCGTTTGACTGCGTTGCGTCGAGAGCCGAAAGCGAGTCACCAACACATCTGTGCTTCGTATGAAGCGTGGAATCCAATTCAAGGAATCGTCTTGGCACGCGATAGAAGCAGCAGGGATGTCCTGGTTTTCTTGCAGCCGCAACGCAGTCAAACGCAGTCAACCGCAACTGTCTGAACCCTCAATGGGCAAATTTCGCTACACAAACCTGAGTTTCAGGAATGCACGATAGTATTCATTCTTTTGGAGGTTACTTATGATAACGTAATGAAGGTTGTACGGCCCTTGGATTTTTCTTTGAGAGCGCTGGAGATTTTTCATAAAATTTAGAAATATGACCGTTTTGACAGCTTTTAGCGCGTTTTGAGACATTTTTGAAAATACAATTATTCAGAAGACAAACGTGACAAAACGCTTGGCCGTACGTACTAGGGGTGCCTCTAATCTTAATTTTAGGACCATGACGAGAAAGCAAAATATTGTTGTGTTTGCGTATTTGTGTAAATAAATTCACCCTGTTAATTTTATTTTCAACTTGTTAAACGAGATGGCGACACTAGTACTAAATGCCTCAAACCGGAGATTTCCTTGCAGTTGCTGTTATTGTTTTTCTCTCGAGCTCGAATTCGACCGCGATGTCTCGTTGCTCGTGGATCGGTAGCACGTGTAGAGAAAGCTCATGCTGTAAAGCTCACTGATCGTGGATTCAATCCACCGCCTCTGCCCTTTTAAATCTGGATGAGCATCGTACTGGCGTGCTGTCATGTATCACTATTCCGTAATGCACGTTAAAGTCGTCAGACAAGCAGCGGTGTACTGCACTCTTTCATCTCCAACGAAGACACCAGATGCCCTCAGAGCTGACTAACTTCCCGCTGTATAAACATAGACACAACAGAATTACAATGGACCTTTTGTAGAAATATGCGGTGCGCATGCGCGGAGTATTTCATGCGCCTGGGTTCGAGAGTATCTAGTTCCAAACAATCCGCCATCTTGCATTTCTCGCCTTTGAGCAGTTTCGTTGTGTCGACCTCGGGGCGGAAGATTACGCACGATGGGGACAAAGGTGAGCTTGGGGGAGCCGTATCTAGGTCACATCGCCTCAATGGGTGAACAGGATGTAGCTGACGTTTTGGGTGTGGAACGGGTGGGAGAGGCCTTGGGCGCGCTTTTGTTTTCCAGTCACCTAGTCTCGAACCGATTCGCGTGTCTAGGTGGCAGCACATATTCGCCAAGAGGTCCATTGATGGCTCCGTTGGTCGGTACATTTTGAACGTTGCAAACAAGTGTAACTAGTCATCAGCAGCCTCCTAGCAAAAGGCTTGATAAGGCTCTGAAGGCGATACTTTTGCTGATTCTATTCTTTGGTGTGTGCTATGTTAGCACGCGTGGTCAAACGCTTGCATACGCTACAAGCGTGGCTCGTAAGCACCCTAAGATCGTGCAGGGTTGAACAGAGCGCGGCCGGACTGGAAGCGCGCGCTTTCTTTCTCTTCTTACGGCCTTTGCAATCACCCGGGAGTCAATGTCATTTTTTCTCCGTATGTAGTTAACTTGCTTGCCGCCAGAGGCGCAACCACCTTACCCCACTGAGAGAGGCGAGGGGGAGGCGTGGGACTGCTTTGGTCAAGTCAAGGACCAGCGTGGATTCGGACCAGCGAGAACTGCCGGGAACACCTATGGGTACACGGAAAGATAGGTAACGTGCTGACAGCCGTCTGCATCATTTATCTTTCCGTGGGAAACAACCGCCAAGAAGAGAATAACAATATCCTCGAGTGTGTTCGTCGGGATATACACAACCTGCCCACAGGTCTCTCTGTGCTGATAATGGGAGATTTTAATGGTCACCTGGTCGAATTAGATGGACGGGAAGATAATAACGGGACCATGATGAGACAGTTGGCGGAGGACGTCGAACTGGAGATCTTAAACTTAAGAGAAGATTGTGAGGGACAGCACACTTCGGCACTGTTCGAGGAACTCCAAGTCGTTCACAGCCCAAAGTTGTAACCCAACTACGCGAAGACGACATATTCACTGTCGTCTAAACTTTTGACGAGAGCACTCGACGTATGCACGCAATAAGCTACGACGACTTTGCAATAGAGCTCAGGACCATTATTGCTAATCACTCCACCGTCAAGAGCGCACGAGGAAAACGAAGACTTGTCCCATGGTGGGATGTCGAAATTAAGAGGTCCATCCAAGTACGACAAGAAGCTAATCGGCGATATAGGCAAGCACTGAAGACTCTTGGAAAAACTCCTTTGACCTTGCAATTATGGGAGGAATACCGCAAGTGCAAGATACAAACGCAAGACACTGTGGAAGCAAAAATACAAGCCCATGACTGCAAAGTGATGGCGGACATCAAAGATGCAGGAAAAAAGGCCGTCGAAAAGTTCTGGAGATATTTAGGATCTTTGGCTGGCAAAGACAGCACTCCAGAACTGCTAGATTACGATAGTGGGTATCCAGTTCAGAATATCGGACAACTCCTTGAGACACAGCTCCACATTCTGTTCGGTGCTGCGGATATCGAAATTTCTTCAGAAAACTGGAAAACTGAGAGCCGAATCATAGAGGACGTTCCATCGTCAGCATCTAATGATGAATTTGTAATACTAGTGGGGCGAGTACATGTAGACCGTGCACTCGCGCGGTTGAACGGCAGCACTTCCCAGGGCTTAGACGGAATCTCGGCTAAGGTGCTGAAGAATTTGAGACCCGATTCCCGCGCCCAAATGGCACACCTGTTTAGCCGCATAGTTTGTGGCGATGAACCCATCCCAAGGGACTGGAAGCGTGGCCGAGTCACATTCATTCCTAAGAAAGGCGGCAACAAACAACATCTGCGTGACTACCGCCCACTCACTGTCACAGCTGTAGCCTACAGAGTGTTTGCAACCATCCTTAATTGGCGCATCTCATATTGGGCCGAGGGTGCTGGTGTTCTCACCGAGCTACAAAATGGTTTCCGCAGAGATCGTCGACTGGATGACAACTTGTTCACCCTGACCCAATGCATTGAGATCGCTCGGTTGGAAAAGCGGAACCTTATATGTTGCTTTTTGGACGTTGCTAAAGCTTACGACAGTATTCCCCATTCCTTGCTGATCAAGCGACTCCAGCAGCTCAACATGCCGGAACCTTGGGTGGAGCTAATAAAGCGGCTATATGATGGAAATCAAGTTATGGCAACGTTCAACGGAGCCTTTTCTGGTGACGTTCCGGTGCGAAGGGGACTACGTCAGGGTTGTCCGTTATCCCCCGTTCTGTACATGCTCTATACATCCGGCATGGAGAAGGTGCTGGAACACACAGGCATTGGCTTTACTCTGCGACACATGCAACACGGAGACATGGTTGAATGGCGGCTCCCCGGGCTCGCTTTCGCAGATGATCTAGTACTGATGGCCGACAACGTCTCAGATATGAAGAAACTGCTGATCGCCTGCGAAGCGGAAGCGGCTCGGCTTCGACTGCAATTCAATGCCAACAAGTCGGCCGTGGTGCTTTTCTCCGGGCAGGGCGAGAGCCTTGAATCCCTCACCATCCAGAACACTGCGCTTCCTGTTAGTAGCCGCTACAGATACCTTGGAGTGACCCTGACCAGTGCAGAAGACTACCTAGCAGAGCACCATGAAAATCTCAAGGCGTCAGCGCTGAGGAAGCAAAATGTGCTACGTCGAAAGAGCCTTTGGTGCTGCGATCGGTATGTAATAACCCGCGAACTTTGGAAAGCTGTCGCTGTACCAGGCTTGACTTTCGCCAATGCCGTTACATGTGCCCCCAGCGGGATCCGAGAATACCTTGAGAGGCGCCAAAGGGAAATCGGACGTCAGGCACTAGGATGCCATGGAAGAGTCGCAAACGAACTGGTCCAAGGAGACCTTGGCTGGTCCTCCTTTGAGGCCCGGGAGGCCAGCAGCAAGTTAGAATACTACGCCCGATTGCGACACATGAATGGAGATCGCTGGGCACGGCGGGTTTTCGTGTACCTTCACCTAAGAGGCGCGCACACAACATGGAGACGCCGTACCATCCGACTGGGGACGAAATACGGTGCTTTCTCAATGTCCGATGAGCCTCCGACAAAGAAAGAGTGGGTTGCCAAGGTGAGAGAGAAAATTAAGACCGTCGAGTCGGAGAGGTGGAGAGCAGACATGCAAGAACACTCAAGCATGCACCTTTACGCGTCTTTCAAGACCACCATTGCTCCAATCCTCTGGTGTGGCAATACCCTGGGCAGCAGGCTCCTCGCTGAGGCCCGAGGAGGCGCCTTGCGTACCCGCCTGTATCGACGAAAATACGACAGCACCGTGACCGACACCCTATGCAGTGCTTGTGGGGAAGTGGAAGAAACTATACACCACTTGGTTCTTGAGAGTCCGGCACTTGCACCGGCAGCAGACCTCAGCGCTCGCATCGAGCAAGCCCTCGGGTTTACCGAGGAGAACACGTATGTGCAGTGCTCGAAGCGGAGACTCGAGGCCTGGTGGGCAGTACATTGTTGAAACTAGTGGATACACTCCGCTTTCCAAACTTTTTTTTTTTTTTGGCGTGTTTAATCAGTAGACGCCCGATCCAAAGGGAATCGCCACATAAATACATACATACATACATACATACTTAAAGGGGCCATGAAACGAATTTCGGGCTGGGATAAATGATTTTAAATTGGGACTTTACTAATTGCATATCGTTTAGTTGGCCAAAAGGAAGAGGGTAGAAAGTCAAAAGACAGCTTTTCGGTACGAACATTTGAAAACATAGCTGACTATTTTGTACCTTCTTTCCTTCAAAAGCTCTCCGCCTTTTCACTATGACACATCCGCGGTTCCTAAAGCGCGTCGGCGGTTCCAACCTGACGTCGGCCGAGCCCAGCTCACGCATTGGACACGAGAACTGCGTCACTCGGACGTATCTGCTCGTCAACAATCAATCCGTCGACGAATATTTGGATTCACGTTCGTGGCCAATGAGTGCCCTGATGGAACTTATCGTCACTGGCGAATGACAAGTTCTATGGTGTGTATAAACAGCACGGTGGAAGCTAGGCGTCATCGCACCGGTGCCGAAGAATGTCACGACGACGTGATTTCACAATTCGCATTTGAGTTGAGGATTAAAGCTAAGGAGGAAGAAGTAGGAAAATTGTTTCATGACCCCTTTAACCCCACTCAGAGCCGTTTATTGAGAGAGTTTGGCCATACATTGGTTTGAATTAGCGGCGAGATGTTTTGGTGGCGCCCTCCTGTGGTTCCCCCTTGTGACGTCATTACCTTGCAAACAGCAAGTTTGATGGTGTTTGTTATTAGCATGGTGGAAGCTTGAAATCATTGCGCTCTCAAAGGAACACTGCCAACACCGTCAAAATTAAAGTTCTTTCATTCCTCTTATTTCCGTCGATGATAAATCCCCTTTCCGACGTCATAGTCAGCGTTTGGCCAATCGTGGAAGGCCGACCACAGCGACGCTTTCGGTCGCGCACGGGGCTAATAGGCGAGCATCTCGGGGCCAATCACAGGCCGCGAAACAGCCCCTAGCGGTGGTCGTGTGCTCTAAATTTGTGACACGACTATACTTCGTTTCACCTTATGTGCGAGCGAAGGCAAAACTGGAAGCGCGAGCACGGAAGCTCCGTGCGTTCAAGCTTTGCTCGAGCGCGCGAGCTGGGGAGAATTGCAAAAAGCGCTGGTCTCGCGCTTCTAGCATTGGCTTCGCTCGCAGATAAAGTGAAACGAAGTATAATTTGAGCCGTGCCGAGCGGAACTCCGCGTCTCAACACGCTCGTGCACCCAGCCCTTTACACTGCTTTCTTTCAGCCAGTCTCAGGACGCTGTTCTAGCAGTGCAGACAAAGGCATGGGCACGAGCGCGTGGCTTTGGAAAGTGCCTCCTATGCGCGAGGTCTCGTACAAACAAAAGCGTTTCGCTGAGCTAGGCTCACGCGCCTGTGCCTTTGTCTTCACTGCAGACATTTGTGAGATGGAGTAGAGGTCTTCTGATTGGTCGACGCTGTGTCACAAATTTAGTTTACGCTCTAAGCGTGGGGGGAATATTTGGCGCTGGCGGCGGCCTTTGCTCCGCCTATTGTCCAAACTCTCCTAATATACGGCTCTGACCCCACTCGGAGAGTCCCTTCGAGCTACTTTGCGGTGGTGTTCGAGCTTCGTAGGTTGTTGTTTTGGCAACGGTTTATTGAACTTCGCTCCGATTTAAGTCACTCTACCGACAGGCAGTTTCGTTAGCAAACTGCGTTCCCCTGTGACATGGACGGGGACCTTTGTACTGACCTGCAAAAACTGAAAGAGCCTTGCACTCCCTCTCCATTCGTAACATACTCTGATCTGGTGTACGTCGGTGGCTATCTGGTGAAACTCATTAGTGAGTTTGGATGCGACGCCTGTGTTATGTTGTTGACTACGAGTAACAGAGGTGATCCTTTGTTCGTCTTATTGCAAGGCCAGGATAAAAGCGGACTTCATTATCCAAATCCTAGGTTCCTCGCACGTCTGGACAACATTGTTGCTTTTTTTTTTAAGGCTGTTAAGCACCTTCCGCGTACAAATGTGCACGAAGTTCTGCAACTACTCATTGCACCCTATCTTGAAGACGCGCCAATCCTAAGTTGCCCAGAGGGCATTGACAACAGTCACTCAAAGCACTTGGCTGGTTTAATTTGCAACAAGTTCCTCAGAATACTTCTGATTAACCATGCAAAGACGGTCACGGACAGAAACGAAAAATCAGCTGGATATGTGCACAAGCCCTTGAGGAAGCACTTTAGGCTGTAATATACACTGTGCGAAAATTGTACAGACTACTACACCCTTGTCTAGAGCAGCTCACCGACTTCATGTGCGGCCTATGAAATGATGATGCAGACCACGGCCATAGATAGATTGGGCCTGCTTACCTTTCATGAGAGTGTACGAATTATTTATCATTTAAATTTCCTCCACGTAGAAGGGGTCCGTCTCCTCCTGTTTTTGAGTTGCAACAGAAGTCCTGGAGGTAAAGACGAGTATAGTTTTTCCGCAATTGCATTCGTTGTCTCTACTTACTACTTTTTACTCCCGAATCTCTCGGAGATGTGCGTCAAATATTCACCGTTTTGGGCTCATCAGAAGCGCATTAGATAGTGGCTGAGGGTCTAAACGTAAGGATCAGGTGTCCAAGGCTATATAAATCTCGGCCGCAAGATGCGACAGCGCTGAGACACACTGTCAGACGCGCTCTGTGCAAACGGCAAAGGGTAGCCCAGGGGTGAGGTGACAGCGCCCCCCGCAAATTGCGGCTGGAGGTGGCGATTGCCCCAATTGCAAAGGCCGTAAGAAGAGAAAGAGAGCGCGCGCTTCCAGTCCGGCCGTGAACAGAGATATCCTAATATGTAGGGTGCCTCAATGTCCTTCTGCTTCGGGTGATGCCACCTTTTGTAGTACCCGAGGCCCACAGCACGCGCTCATGGGTAAAATACAAAAAAAATAGACGAAAACAAAATGTCGCCATAGCACAGTCAGCGCCACAAACGCGCGCCGGGACACGCTCTTTCACGCGCTTCTGAACAAAAAAGAGAAAAATAAAAGTGTGGGACAAAATGGCCACTTGCCTCCACCCATTAAGGCACCCTACTATTATATATTTGGAAATAAAAAAATAGTTGAATGAGTTGCAAAGAAGGCTAAAATACTTATTCCGAACCACGCTTATTATATGAAACATTATTTCAGATATTTTCACTCTCTGTAGACCTTGTTTGGTGGCTAGTGTATATGAAAAACAAAAATAAAGAATCATGATTTCTATTATTTTGAACAATTACAATATATTTTCTTAACCATGATATATATATATATATATATATATATATATATATAATACTATATATATTATATTATTGTTATGGCAGAAGGCAATTAAGCTTGTTTCGTCGGGTTCGCCGTCAGCCTTTAATGGCGTCCATTCCCCCCACAGGCCCACCACTAAGTCCTTTTCTTCCTGCTGTATTTGCAAGTCTTCGTTTTGCACAACACTCTTATCGGTGTGAGTCTGTCGTACTTGCACAACACTGCCCCCCTCCTGTAGAGGCTCTCGTCCCGAGGCCCGCATACGTGTTCACTTAGTTGTGGTATGGTGCGAGACGATCGAAGTGGACTGTCTGAGGTTTATGGTTGTTAACATGGCGGATCCGGTAGACGACATCGTTCAGTTTCTTGATGATCTCGTAGGGGCCATCACAGTTTCGTTGTAGTTTTGGACTACGACCTTTGGTTCTAGTTGGTCTGTATAGCCACACCAAATCTCCAGGTTCCAGTTGGTGGCTGGATGCGTTTCGATTGTAGCGAGTCTCTGCATGGCTGCTGCTGAGTTGTAAATGCCTTCGTGCGAAATCATGGACACGTTCCAATTTCTTGCGTAAATCGAGAGCGTGGTCTAAGTGAACATTTTCACGTGTTGCCTCCCGTGGTGGTGGCGCCGGAGTACCGAACATAATGTCCGCAGGTATTCTTAGCTCTCTCCCCATGAGCAACATTGATGGTGTGTACCCTGTTGCTGCGTGGACAGCTGAACGGTAGGCAAGTAAAAAGAGGGGAACCAGTTCGTCCCAGTTGTCCTGGTGCTCGTTGACGAAGAGGGATAGGTATTGCTTAAGGGTCCGGTTGAGCCTCTCCACCATACCGTTCGACTGTGGATGTAATGGTGTTGTTCTAGTTTTCTTTATGCCAAGTGCTGTGCACAAATTCTTGAAGGTTTGCGACTCAAAAGTGCGTCCCTGATCAGAATGGATTTCTAGGGGCACTCCGTACCTCGATACGATGTCGGTAAGCAAGATGCGAGTGATGGTTGCTGCGTCGTACTTACGAACAGGGAAAGCTTCTGGCCACTTTGTGTAGTAGTCTGCAATTACTATTAGATACCGATTTCCTTCTCTTGTTTCTGGTAGTGGCCCTACGACGTCAATAGCTACTCGCTCAAACGGCACACCAACGTTGTAGGTCCTCATCTGTCCTCGGCAACGAGAGGGAGGTCCTTTGCGCGATGTGCAGTGGTCACAGCCTCTGCACCATTCGCGCACGTCACGGCTGGCGCCAACCCAGTAGAATCTGTCACGCACTCTCTGTAGAGTTTTGTGTACCCCAAAATGTCCGCCGGTAGGACTGTCATGGAGTTCCTGCAGCACAGTTTTGACTCGCACTTGAGGCAGGACAAGTTGAAGGGAAACGTTCACTCCATCGTTGTTTTCCCAGCGGCGAAACAGGAGGCCGTTTTGTATGAGGAGAGAATCCCATTGAGCCCAGTAGGCTTTGACGACATGGTTGTGTGGTGCAACCAGGTACCAATCCGGCCTTTCGCCTTCTTGCTTCCACTGTATAACAAGCCGAATATTGTCGTCCTCTCTTTGAAGCATACGCAAGGTTTCGTCACTCCAGTCAGTGGGATCGTCATCGGTTAATGGACGCGTGATCACCGCCTGTCGCGTGACCGTTGACTGAGACGGTGGATCCGTGCTGTTGAGGTCGGAGTGCGCTTCAGCATCAAGACACGGGTGGCAATTTTTTCGTGAGCAAGGCCTTCGCGAGAGTGCATCGGCGTTCATGTGTTTCCTACCAGCTCTGTGTTGGACATTAAATTGGTACTGTTGTAAACGCTCCAGCCACCTTGACATTGTCCTTCAGGGCTCTTAAAATTCAAAAGCCAGGTGAGGGACGCGTGATCGGTCCTTAAGAGGAAGTGCTTGCCGTAGAGGTAATGGTGAAAATGTCCTACAGCTTTAACTACGGCCAACAGTTCCTTTCTTGTGACGCAGTAGTTCAGTTCCGCTTTCTTTAATACCTGACTGTAGTACGCAATTACCCGTTCAGTTCCATCCTCTAACTGTGACAGGACTGCACCCACACCAACGTTACTTGCATCCGTGTCCAGGACGAACTGACGATTCGGATGGGGAAATCCGAGAATAGGAGGTGAAGTAAGGGTATTCTTGAGTTGAAGAAAAGCCTCCTCAGCTTGCATGTTCCAGTGAAATTTCGTGTTCTGTTCTGTCAACGTGTAGAGTGGTTTGGCCATGGTAGCAAAGTTTTTGACAAAACGTCGGTAGTAGGTACATAGGCCTAAGAAACTCTTGAGTTCACGATGACTGTGTGGTTGGGGCCAGTTTCGAATACAGTCCGTCTTGTCGGGGTCTGTCTCCATCCCATTCTCAGAGACAACGTGGCCTAAGTACCGAACTCTTTTCTGGAATAGCGAGCATTTTTTGGGATTCAATTTTAGGTTCGCTTTTCTTAGGCGCTCAAAGACGTCTGACAGATGATGAAAGAGCAGCTTCAAAAGTCTTTCCGTGCACCAATATGTCATCAAGGTATACCAGACACACATTGAGGGGCAAGCCTTGAAGAACCTTGTCCATAAGGCGCTCGAAAGTCGCTGGCGCGTTGCAAAGGCCAAATGGCATTACCTTGAATTGCCACAAACCATCGCCTGTGGTAAACGCTGTCTTCTCACGGTCTGAGGGTTTCATCTCAACTTGCCAATAGCCGCTCCTGAGATCAAGCGTAGAAAACCAGGAGGCACCGGCCATTGCATCAAATGTGTCGTCGATCCTAGGAAGAGGGTAGGAGTCCTTTTTCGTGACGTTGTTCAGTCTACGATAATCCACGCAAAACCTCGTGCTCCCATCCTTCTTCTTTACCAATACTACAGGTGAGACCCATGGACTAGATGAGGGCTCAATGATGTCCTGTTTTCGCATATCCTGGACCATCTCAGTGACCTCATTCCTCTTAGCGAGCGGAATTCTCCGAGGTGCTTGCTTGATCGGAATAGCGTCACCAGTATCTATGTGGTGGTGAGCAGCACTCGTGCGCCCGATCTCTGATGGGGAGCAAGCGAAGACATCTCTGTAGACGTTGATTAAATTCAAGAGGGACTCTTGTTGCGGTTGGCTGAGGTGCTGCTTGGAGCGGTCTGCCAGTTCCAGCAAAGACATTGGCAGCCCATCTCGCTTCACGTTGGTAGTTTCTCTTGTCAGGCTTCTAAGGCTCACAGCGTGGCACCAAGTCGCCATTCGACAACCTTTCTTGATGTTTATCGCTTTATCCGTTAGGTTGGCAATACAGATAGGGACGCGCTCATTCCTGAAATTCACAAGTGTTTTTCCGACAATGACACCTGGTATGTTGTCACAAGCCTCATCTCCTTCAGCGACCGCGATACCTTTAAAACAGCAATTGCCATCAGTTGTCCAAACGATGGTTTCACACTGCGGGTAAACAACAGTTGACTTCGAACAGATGAGGAATCCACCCTTATTTTTCAAGAGCGCTCGTCTGCTGCACAGGATGATGCTTTCCTCGCTCAGATTTAGTGTCTGATTCTTTAGATCCATCGAGCAACCGTGTTCCTTGAGAAAGTCGAGGCCCAGGATGCATTCTTCAAATATATCAGCGACATAAGTCACATGTGAAAATTCTTGACTGCCAAAACGGAACATGAGCTGTGCTGACGCCGTGACTGGTGCTATATCGCCTGTGGCTGTACGGAGTGAGCATTCAGCGAGACGTCTGTACGATTCTAGAGATCCCTTTATTTGGTTGAATATATCAGGTCTCACTAGGGTGACGTTTGCCCCAGTGTCCACAAGCATACTACATGCAATACCCTCGAGTTGCCCATCTACGAAAAGCCCGTCTTTGTCGGCACGCAACTTATGCACCTGGAATGCAGTTACCGGCTCCTTGTTTTTCAGTTCAGCCGAGTTTTGGCCGGTAAGCTCGGCTGACACTAGTTTTCCGTCATAGAGTCCTCGTTTCCTTGCAGCCGTGTCTCGGTACCATGCCAGTTACAATAGCGCTGCAGGTGACCTTGTCTGCCACAGCTCCAGCATGTGGGTGGGGATCTACGACGCGCAGGTGCCACCGATGTTTTGCACTCGTGCCGCAGAGCAGGCTGACGAGATGGCGGGGCGGGTGGGAACTCAACGGCGGCAGATACCCGACGGGTAGCTCTGACAGCTGCCCTGGCCGCTTCCACCTCCATGGCTCGCGCAACAGCATCGCGCATGCAACCAGGTGACGAAAGGCGCACGAACTGTTGTACCTCCGAGTCAGAAATAGCATCCACGAAGTGCCCAGCTGCAACCAAATCAAGTGTTGAGGCTGCACAACCTTCATAGGCATGGCGTGCCAGTCTCTCGATGTCTGTCGCGAGTTCTGCCAGGGACTCATTCTTTTGTTGTACACGTGTACGGAGCGTAGCGTGGTATAGTCGCCCCCGATGCTTGTCACCGAAGCGTCCCTCCAGAGCATTCACGAGAGAGTTGTAGTCTCTCTGTATATTTGCGGGTAGATTTTGCAGTACTTCCAGTGCTGCCCCTCGAAGTGCTGACGCCAAGAAAACTCCTCGTGAATTATTTTTCCATCCATTAATGTCTGCCACTAGGTCGAAGTGCGTCCGGAAGGTACCCCAGGGGTGGCGTCCATCGTATGTGTCCAGTTTAACGATCATCTTTGGGGCGATTTGGCCCTGTAGTTCTTGCAGCTGGCTTGCTTCCTCAGATGAAGTCCTTTGCTGCGACGACAGGGGATCTGTTACGACTGCGTGGTCCCCGACATGGTCGATGGGTGAGGTCTGGGAACCGCTGCTGTCATCAGGCATAGTACGGCGGCCTCACCAGACGATGGCAGTGCTGGCATTACGCCTTGAGATCCCGAAAACTGCGGTGAAGCTTCAGGTTCACTATGAGTTTGGAGTCGAGCAGCCACCTCTCGCCGCAATTCAGCGAAGGCTTCCCGATGTTCTTCCCGATGGCGAGTGTGTTCTTCGTAGAGACTGTCTAGTGAATCCTTCAAAGCGTTGATAGCTTCCAAGACCTGGTGCTGATTCCCCTGGGCGGTGCTTCGGGTTTCCATGATCCCACTTCTGACACCAGTTGTTATGGCAGAAGGCAATTCGAAGGCTTTGTTTCGTCAGGTTCGCCGTCAGCCTTTAATGGCGTCCATTCCCCCACAGGCACACACTAATCTTCTTCTTCCTTGCTGTATTTGCAAGTCTTCGTTTTGCACATCACTCTTTACGGTGTGAGTCTTCGTCTTGCACAACAATATGTTACGTAAAGGGTCCAATTTTCCTCTTTGCTAAAAGAACGCATTAAAATGTGATGTTGCAGGCGTATTGTACATAAATAAAACGTGAAGAGGCCACCTAGCTCGATATGTGTACGTCAAATGTGCACGCAGTTGTGCTATGTTATGCCACTTCAGTTTTCTCGAGGACGACTCTGTCTTCAGATAAGAACGGCCGACCGTGTCCGGTGACAGTTTTTAATTTTGACCAGAAAAATGCATCTTGCTGCCTCAATGCCCAGAAAAACGGAACCGGTCTTTGTTTTAGGAAAAAAACAAAGTTGCCTTCAAGAAAGAAAGTCAGAAACACCTGCTCAATCTGAAGCGTTGTCTGCGGATTTCGCCAAATTGGCATTTCAAGCAGCTCTCCCCCAAAATGTGTTGTGGCTACTGGCCCTAATGGGGATGGTTGACACAAATTATTTATCACGACATATCGACGTCGTTATTTTGAAATAAAAAATCGCATAGACGGCACATTGCACAATACTGCCCAAGTTATATTTTTTTTCCTCGGCATTTATTCAAGCCAGGATTTTCAAACTTTGCCAGCGTGTTGTCCTCTATATGGCTATAACTATTGTTGTCCTGATTAGCAGGAAAAGCTTACGAGAAACGCTCAAATGGAGGCATTTTACTAAATATGCAGCCTTTTGCAAATCATTTTAAAATAAAAATGCTATCTTCGATTTTTTTAGCTCTTCCAAATTAACGCCAATGATATCTATGCACATGATGTGCAAAAAATTATTGCGTTGTTTGTGTGTCTTATACATACACGTAGTTGGCAAGTTAATATTTTTACAGCCCGTAAAAGTACTCCAGGGTGGTCAGAGTGGCAGCGCAGGGGTGGGCGATAGTTTCTAAGTGATAATTTGTAACAAGTTATTTTTCTTTGTACAAGATTTAAAAAAATACGCATAGGCCGGAGCAATCGAGAGAGGCTAGCCTTTCGCACGCTTCGCAGGGTACATTTTCTGTAGTCGGCGTGTGGCGTCTCTGTGTACGCCAAGCAAAGGAATCACCGAAGTGGCTCCGATAGCAGATGTTTATCTCAGCGTGTAAGAGAATGGGGCTGCCGTGAACAATGAGCTTGGGCACGTAATCACGAAAGAGTATTAGGGAATTGTAGTAGACCGTTTTTCTCCTGCGCTACGGTTCTCTGAAAAAACGCCGCAGCTGCGCAGGCGCGCCGCCAGCCTTATCTGCTAGTTTAAGGTCTTGTGGGCGGATTACGGAGCGCTGTCCAGGTGCTTAGAGGGCTGCGGAAACGGTCTACTACAATTCCCCATTATTGTGCTACAATAAATAGGACGTGGACGGGAAAAATTCACGAAGTTTTGGGCGGACGCCCATCTTTTTTTTTTTTTTTTATTAAAGAACTTTATTTTCCATTTTGATACATAAATGGAGGAAACAAGGGAAAAAAGCTGTGAGAACAGCTTGACAGAGCCCCTTGCTCCCTTCTAGTGGCATATACAGAAGTCAAAACAAAAGCAACAGCGAACAACACGGAGAAAACCGACATTACAAAGTAAAATATAAAAATCAATTTTTTGTTTCTTATATATAAATATAAGAAACAAAAAATCGGTGAGTAACAAATGCATAGCCCCCTTTTCTTGTGACGTATACGACCCTTTCCTTGTTCCTCGCCGTGTTTCATATCTATCACTTGAAGAAGGACGTTCGCTCGAAACGTCGTATTTTTCTTCCCGTTTATTTTTTAGGCAGTGTAGCTGCATCTTTCGTATGTTTGATTAATTTGTCACCCAGAGGATCACGTCACAAAAAGGGGTGCGTTGATTGGTAGAAAAGGAGGTAGGCGAAACCGTTAGAGGGCACACACCTCTTCGGTTGCATATATTGGAGAAGATATTCACATGCGACGTCATGCGTAGTGACAACCAAAAAGGAACTTGTAGCGGCGCTCTGATCAGTGATGACACCAGCCACGATTCCGCCCAACGCATGCTACGGCCTTGGGAAAATTCACGAGTGGCTTGAGGACGTTGCTCCTTTCTACGCACATTTTATGTAGGTCAGTGACGGCGGAGCAAGCTACTTCAAGAATAGGTACCAACTTAATGAGCTCGCCAAGACCGAGTACCTATCGGCCAAGTGGCGAGTTTCCGCTACTGGGAGGCAAGAACGCTTGCGATGGGGTTGGAGGCCTCGTCAAGCACCATGATGCAACTGTTTACAAAATTCGAGGGCCGGCTACATGAGATATCAAATGTGCGTCGGATATGGTGGACGTCCTCAGCACCAAATTACCCAATGTGGCATTGATTCGCAAGGGCTGACTTTCAGGAGTCCAGTTGAAATGAAAACAACAGCCCGGGATTCCCTCGCATACCGTGCCTGGAATTCAATCCTGGCACTGCTGAGAGTGTATACATGCGTCAACCCACTGCGACACGAATCGCTGGTAGCAAAACGATAGCGTCTACAAAACAAGCCACTCGATTCAACCCAGCCTGCTGGCAGTCTAGTGCGAAGCGGCTACATCGAGTCCGTAGGAACACCGGAGACCGAGAAAGAAGAAGCAGTAAGCTTGACGAGACACAGCTCGTGGAAAAGCCACTTCAATCTATTCACCGTGGACCCTGGTAGCCTTGGTAGATATATATATGTAAATAAAAATGAGGGTAAAGCTACCCCTCATGTGGTGACCCTGACGTGATCTACTACGCCTCCAGCACCGTCAGGCCTTCCCCGCTCCAGTACCCTGACCATCCACTTATCATGTCTCAGAACTCCGTGGGCGCCTGAGGCCTTAGAGACCACACCGTACGACATGGCTGAAGCTGCACGAAGACCAACACCAGCACGAGTTAACCCGTCGCTTAACTCAACAACTCGCTTCAGTCACCCGACGGCTCCCGGCGTTCTGGCCAGCGGACCCGGAACTTTGGTTTGCTCAGATCGAACAAGAGTTCGCTCGCCGGAACATCCCTTCTCAGACGACGAAATTCTGAGAAGTTGTCACGTCACGTCTTCAACCGAGGCCTCGGAGGTACGTGACATAGTAATTTCTCCCCCCCACGCCCAAGCTCCCTATGATCACGTAAAGAATGAGTTGATCCGTCGAACAATCGCTTCAGCGCAGCGTCGGCTGCATTGCAGCTACTCACGATTGAGGAACTCGGGGACAGAAAAACTTTCTCAACTCTTCCGTCGTAATGAAACAACAGTCTAGGAAAGCCAGGCGTCGGCCCTGGACACTTCTATCTTACGTCAACTTTTTTCTGCAGCGGTTGCCCTCCAATGTGCGCATGATTTTTAACCACTTTGGCAATATTTTGCATCGACGACCTTGCCGAACTAGCCGACAAGCCTCTTGATGCAGCGCCCCCACAACATCCAAGCTGTCGTGCAATCCACCACGACTGGCAGCAGCCGCGGCTCTCCACCTCGGGTCCGACTCCCGAAGAATTCAGACACTACAAGAAAACGTCGCGATGCTTGGTGAACCAGGTGGCTGCCATAAGACAGCGTTACTCACGTGCGCCTGAACCACCCCGAGCAAAACGTCTCCCCTTCACCTTGTCCATCGAGGGAACAGCAACTCTGCTGGAAACCATAAAAGTTTGGAGCCCAAGTTGCACCACTGCTCCCCTCCTTGCAGTTGGTCAAAGGAAAACGCCCGCAGCACTTACTAATTGTGACCGGTCAAGTGCTCAAGCCCACAGGTCACCTCTTTATCATCGTGGAAAAAAACACACCAAGATACAATTTTTGGTTGACACTGGAGGCACAATCAGCGTGATACCACCTTCTCCAACAGAACGCAAGACTAAAAACACACATCAAATCTTTCAAGCAATAAACAGGATCCAGCCTTACCACTTACGGTCAGAAGTCGCTTACACTGATTTCGGGTTTTGGCGCATTTTCCGATGGGTTTTTCTTGTGGCTGATGTAAATCACCCTATTTTGGGGCCAGATTTCCTGTCCTTCTTCGGATTCTGGGTGGAAATTCAAAACTCACAACTCTTTGACCCCACGACACGTCTCGCTGCAGCAGGAATAGTCCACTACACTACCTCGCCCAGTATTAGCCACCACCTCCGAGCAAACATCTACAACAACACTTCTAGACGAATTTCCTGACCTCACTCGACCATGCAACGTGATACGTCCTCTAAAGCATGACATCACTCATCACATTGTCACAGCCGGACCATCGATCTACGCTCGCGCTCGTCGACTAGCTCCAGAACGACTAAAAATTGTGAGGCAGGAGTTTGACCATATGCTAGAGCTGGGAATTATACGGTCATCGAAAAGCTCTTGGTCCTCGCCGCTCCACATGGTGCCTAAAGCCACACCCGGCGATTGGTGCCCATGCGGGGACTATCGAGCTTTGAATAATGTCACAACGTCCGATAAATATCCCATACCCCACATCCAAGATTTTTCCCACAATCTACATGGCACAACTATTTTCTCAAAAATCGATTTGATCAAGGCATATGATCAAATACCTGTGTAGCCCAATGACATCACAAAGACAGCAATAATCACACCTTTCGGCTTGTATGAGTTCGTTCGAATGCCGTTTGGACTCCGAAATGCCGCACAGACGTTTCAGCGCTTTATTGACCAAGTCACACGGGGGTTAGATTTTTGCTTTGCGTACTTAGACGACCTTCTAGTAGCAAGCAAGACGGAAGAATAACACATCGAGCATCTTCGCCTTCTTCTCACACGGTTAACAGACAATGGTCTCGTCATTAACCCTGCAAAATGCTCATTCGGCGTCTCCGAATTAACATTTTGGGGGCACCACCTTAGTAGTTCCGGAGTAAAACCACTGCCTGACAAGGTTGAGGCGATTGTCAATTTCCCGAGACCAACCACCATCAAACAGCTGCGAGCATTTCTCGGCCTGATCAACTTCTTTAGACGGTTCCTCCCTCAATGCGCCACAACAACCCAACCGCTTGCCGATATCTTGTCTACAAAGCACAATCCGAAACAAGAGATAATTTAGACAGAGGACAGATCGCATGCATTTGAGACAATCAAAACTGATCTATCCAATGCTACAATGCTCCACCACCCAGTGCCTAACGCCCCAACACGCATCATGACTGATCCGTCCGAGGAAGGGGTCGGTGCAGTCCTACAGCAACAGGTTGAGCAACACCGGCAACCCCTCTCGTTTTTCTAAAAAAAATTACGTCCAACCGAACAGAAATACAGCGCGTTTGGGCGAGAGCTCCTAGCTATTTACCTAGCCATCAAGCATTTAATACCCCTGTCAGACGGCGTATTAAAGGTCCTTTTCACTAAGCTTCTTTATAAAATCGGCGAACCAGCGCACGCTGTAGAGCACGTGCGCGCGCCACAGAGCACGTGCGCACTCCACATCGCGAGCTGATTGGCCGATTTTTTTAAAGGAACTTAGTGAAAAGGTCCTTTAGAATGCCGTCTGACATTGGTATTAGGTACATTCTTGAGGGTCGCATTTTTCACAAATTAACCGACCACAAACCTCTGACTTTTGCTTTAACATCTGGCAGAGATGGTTATTCACCACGTGAAATTAGGCAAATGGCTTTCATCATCGTCACTGTCTTGTTCGTGCAGCTGCCTGACATTCTGGTGAGCAGTTTTCTGTTTAGACTCTCGGAAACCTTGTTTCTCTGTCGTACGGCACACCCGCGCGAAATGTCCCTTGCGTCCACATACCTTGCATTTGGCTGTTTTCGCTGGGCATGTTCCACTTGTGTGTGTGGTGTACCCGCACTGAGAACACTGCTTTCCTCCTGAAAGCGCGCACACTTCTGGCGTAGCTGTTGCAGCCTTGGCCGCTTGTATCTCTCGAAACTGTTCAGCTCCTTTTTCTGCCGTTCTGCATTGCTGGATCACCTTTTCCAGCGTTGGATCTTCGTTGATGAGTTTTTGCTGCAATTTCTTGTTCAGTGTTCCAAGGATGATTCGACTGCGCAACATCCGGTCGTGCATTGACCCGAAGTCGCAGTCCGCGGCAAGCGTGCGAAGCTCCGTCAGCCAGTCGTCGAACTTCTCTCCTGGTTTCTGATTTCGCATTCCAAAAACGAACTCCCGGTACGTTTGGTTCACTGTCGACTTGCAGTGTGCGTGAAACTTTTCTATCAGAGTGTCCAGGTCGTGTCGGGCCGCCTCATTTGCAAACGTGAATGTATGATAGACGCGACGTGCGTCCTCACCAATGATCACGAGGAACGTGGCCGATTGTACTGCTGGGTCTTGAGCCTTGAGGCCTGTAGCCGTAGAGTACAATGTGAATTCCTCGTACCACATCTTCCATGCTTGCTCCAAGTCGCCGCTCAGGTCCAACGGTCGGGGTGGCGGCAGTAGGCTTGTCAGGATACTTGCGTTTGTGCTCGGTACTCCCGATGCTCCTGGAGGATTCTGCATGGTCGCGCTCGGTACTCACGGCGCTTCAGTGGATCCTTTATCGCTTACTCTTCTGACACCATGTAATATTCGTGGTTTATTGACGTTCCATAGTACATGCGATGTCGACGCCTACCCGGGCCACACCCGTGTCTCGTGATCGTTGTCGTCGACTCTTTCCGACCTTCCCTGCTTGGTGGCGCCCCCTAAGGGTACTTACTATATTACAATTCTACGTTTTGTAAGCCACTGTAATCTGCGTATGTACTGGCTCGTATCTCGCACCGCCTGTTGGCCGCTTCCTGCAGCGGCGGACGCAAAGCGAAGAAGATCTAGCTCGAGATCGGCGGCGAACAGCCCGTGGCCCGAGCCCACCTCGAGCGCCCGACCTGCATGCACAGCTGCGAACATGCAACTCGTTTGTTCCGGAAACATTCTGCGCCATCTATGAGGAAAAGGGTACAAATAAATAGCGGTTGAATCCCCCTTAACAATGCCTGGAGCTCAGCACGCGTTTTCTACTTTGCCAATCCCAGCGCGTGGCTATGATGAACGTCGGCGGCATAGGATAGGCACCAGGCCACGCGGCCGCTTGTTCTGGCTCAGAGTTAAAGGGGCGATGCAACGATTTTTGTATTTTGCGCAAATACCGCTTAGAACGGATCCCTGACGTTAATGACCTGTGAAATACCCGTTCGTTTTTCACCACACGCAATCGAAATCGCAGAAAAAAAATAAAGAAAAACGAGCAGAGTTCACCCCCTCAACTCGCAGCCAGAACAAGCGGCCACGTGATCTGGAGCCGATTATATGCCGCCAATGTTGATCATAGCCACGCGCTAGGGTTGGCAAGGCACAGGACACGCGCTGAGTTCCAGACATTGTTATGGTTCGGCTATTGTCGTCATCGCAGTGATTGGACACGGGCCACTACCCGAATGCTTCTCGAGCTATCGATTATTACGAGCCCAAATTGAGTGCCCACGCCATGCTCGGGTCCAATCTATGAGCCGCATTCAAATATCGTCACTGGGCGGTACTGCTACCGCCCAGCTACGTCATCAGGTTTTGCGAAGGAGAGATTGAATGAAAACACTCGGTTTTGTCCTCGAAATTACAGCGCAACAAAGGAGTTTCTTGGTCAGTGGCGTTGCGTGCGAGTATCCTTGAGTCCCACTAGTGCCAGTAAGCTCGTGTAAAGTGAAAAACATTCCAATTGAATATCGTTGCACCGCCCCTTTAAGGGAATGAACGAGGCTCATATTTCTCGCATCATTTCGCGACTGATATTTCCTAGAAATTAAAAAAGAACCTAAGGCAACTTTATTCCGTTATTAACGTTAACGACGTTTTCAGCAAAAAAAAAAAAAAAAAAAAAAAAAAAAAAAACTTCGCTCCTTGGCAGCGTCTAACCCGCGCTGAACTGTAACTTTTTTTTTCTAGAGAGAGGAATGGCGTATACGTGAGAAACAAAAGGGTGCGGGTTCGTTCTACTCTCTTTCGTCTACGACTGCTCACGCTTTCATTAATTGCTGGCACTCAGAAGATACGTACCCAGTCGCGTTTACAGATATCGAAGAAGCAGGTGAGTGTCTGGACAAAGAAAGAGAGAAAGAGAGAGACTGGAAAACACAATTATGCCCAAAGGAGGCGCTTATTGCTAGGGTTCCGTGCTTTCGGTAAATTTCGATAAACACCACAAACAAACTTCCGAGATGGTTTTATCAAAATCAACCAGGAAATAAAAAAAAAGTGGAGCTTTTTTTGCATATTAAAATCCCAAGCTTCGCGAGAAGGAAACCTTTATTTACAGTTTTATTCTTGTTATTCAGGAGCAGAGTTCTTACTGAACTGTATCCGAAGCAGTTTTTTTTTTTCCTTCGGAACCGCACCATTTATCTCGTTTCCTTCTCTTATATTTATCTCGTTTCCTTCTCTTATATTTATCTCGTTTCCTTCTCTTATATTTATCTCGTTTCCTTCTCTTATATTTATCTCGTTTCCTTCTCTTATATTTATCTCGTTTCCTTCTCTTATATTTATATT